>CAIGRF010346860.1:48531-65517 GCA_903798235.1 Fraxinus ornus
AGTAGCCAGATATGAAACAATAAGGTTGTTGATTGCTATAACTACTCAAAAAGGATGGAAAATACATCAATTGGATGTCAAGTAAACTTTCCTAAATGGATATTTAAATGAAGAAATCTTCATTTAGCACTCAAAAGGTTTCATTGTGGCTAGAAATGAAGATAAGGTGTATTGGCTGAGGAAAGCATTGTTTGGATTGAAGCAAGCTCCAAGGGGCTAGTATAGCAGGATTGATGATCATTTAGGTAGCCTTGGTTTCATCAAAAGTATGAATGAGCAAACACTTTATATAAAGTAAGTGGAGGAAGAAATGATAATTATATCCTTGTATGTTGATGATCTTTTGGTCACAGGTAGCAATTGTACATTAATTGGAAAAGTGAAAGAAAAACTAAAGAAGCCATTTGACATGACATATTTGGGGAAAATGCAATATTTTCTTGGAATGGAGATAAATCAATCACAACAAGGAATCTTTGCTTACCAAAGAAAGTATGCTAATGATGTATTGATGAAGTTCAATATGGAGAATTGTAAACCAGTGAGTACTCTTTTGGTTCAGAATTCGAAACTGATGAAATAAGATGAAGCCAAGAGGATTGATGAAAGAAACTATAGAAGTTTGGTTGGATGTTTACTATATTTAACTGCAACAAGTCTTGATATTACATTTGCTGCAAACATCTTGACAAGATTTAAACAAGAGCCAAGTGAAATTCATTTTCAAGCTGCAAAAAGAGTTCTGAGATACATAAAGGGAACAGAGAAGATGGGAATTTGGTTCAGGAAGTCGGAAACTCTGTTTTAACTACATTTACTAATAGTGATTCGGCTGGATCTCCTGAAGATATGAGAAGCACATCTGGTTATGTATTTTATGTTGGATCAAGTATTGTTTGCTGAAATTCTATGAAGCAAAAAACACTAGCTCAGTCAACAGCAGAAGCAGAGTATATAGCTGCATTAGAAGCGATAAATCAAGCAATTTGGTTGACAAAAGTGTTAGAGGATCTTAAACACAAGCAAGTTGAAGCAACAATTATCCATTGTGATAACCAATTTGCTGTTGCTATGGTGAAGAACCTGGTGTTTCATGGAAAAACAAAGCATATCAAGATCAAATACCACTCAATCAGGGAAGCACAAGAAAGAAAGGAAGTGGAACTGGTGCACTGCTATTCAGAGGATTTATATGTTGATGTTCTAACAAAATCTTTTTCTATAGGAAGGTTTGAAACATTAAGAAAATGCCTTGGTGTTTCCAGTAAAGGAGGAGTATTGACATTAGATTGACACTTTTGTTGTTAAAAGTCTAATGTTTTTATTGTACTTATATCTAGCTAAAGTTAAGGTCTCTGAGTGATTGAAGTCTAGTATAGTATGGTCTTGCATAATGATTAGGAATGCTATCAACAAGTTAAGTGATAGTAGGTAAAGACTTGTTAACTAGAAGTTCGCTAGAGACTTTTTGTAATTCATGTATGCTGCTATATATATTTCAGCCTTGTTTTCTTCCTGTTTCTTTTAAATCCCATCAATATTCCACATTGAACAGGTATTAACCGCTCAGATCTAGTGATTTTGGAAACACATATCGTGTATTCATTAAATAAAGAAAACACAGCAACTCAAGTTTATATTATGCAATGGATCCAATGGAAGCAATCGATCTGCGAATACAAAGAATTTCCCGTTGAATATGTTTTGAAGAGGTTAGTTCAACTCACTCTATTTTCTTGCTAACCATGTGACTGTCCATAATCATTAGTAGTCGCTAGTGAAAGAGAGTTTTTTCATGTCATTAAAGATTCTCTAATGTTAAACAGATATCCATGTGTGTAATTTAGGGGTGAATACGGTTCAATTTGGGCGGTTTGTGTTATATTTTCAACTCAAACCATATCATGTGGTTTGAAATTTTTCCAAACCAAACCAAGCCAAACCATTATTTGTGGTTTGGTTTGATTTTAATCCGCGATTTTCCTATCAACATTATAGTTATATGTTTAAAACAAGTTAACTTATACATTTAAACAAGAACTAATAATGTTAAATGTTAAATTACATTCATATTTGTTTAAAATTCGATATATAAACAAAAAGACAAAAAATTGTATCAAGTTAGCATCTAACAACAAAGAATCTGTTTAGAAAGACCGAGAGCAGGTTGCGAAGGACTAGGACTACTATTTTTGGTAGCCTCCTTTGATGAAGCTAATGGTGAAGTGATTGGGGTCGCCATTTCTTCATAGCATGCATACAATCTGTGGAGTGTCTCTTCAACTCTTTTTAATAGAATTTTTGCAATCTCTTCATCATATATTTCAATCGACATGTGTTGGTGGTCCATTTATATTTCATCTATCGGACATGTCTTCATTAAAATATTTTGTATAGTTTCCATCGCTTTCCAAAACAACAAATGTTTTTTTAAACTTTGTAGCAGCTTGCAATATCGAGTATGTGGAATCCCATCTAGTCGTGACATCCAAACACTACAAAGCTCGAGACTCAATATTTGCTTCCTTACAACACATCCTTGAAGGAAACACAAATTTTAGGAAAAAAAATATCTTGTATAACCCTAATAACCTTCATCCTTCACATATCAAAATGATAACTTAGACAATATGAAGTACCTTATAATATGTTCTCTAACTTCTTTTTGAACAAACTTGACAGGTTCTTCACGGCTATCAATATCTTTAGAAAGCTCTCCGATTTTAAATATGCTATAACCAGTCATTCTCTTTTACTTTTTGTCTTGAACTCTATATGGATACTTCTTGCACAAATGCGTGAGATGATTCTATAATGTACTAGTTCAGCATTTTTTTGTATGATACTTATATGTTTGTCCACAATAATTACATTCTGCATTTTCATCTCCTCGCATTTTAAAATGATCTCACACCTCGGACCTTTTGCTTCCCTTTTTGTTTTTCCATCCATTTTCATATCTTTAGGATCATCCTCTAATGGAATTGCATCATCGGCTTCTTCTGAAATCGGATCCATAAAAAAAAGAAAAAAAAAAGAAAACGAAGGAAGCTAAGCTATGGAAAAGAAACAACACGGTGATACAAGAAGAAAGCCATGGAATGAATTCCCCAATACTAAAATTTATAATAAATTTTTGTACATCGTGATATTAGAATCATGAATAAATAAATCTCACAATCTAATTGACTTTTCAATAAAGCAATGGTGAATTTATATCTTGTACTGCATTTTTTACTGGTGGAATATATACGAAGGAGGTCTTAAAACATGAAAATGTGCAATACAAAGCACTATAGTCAACATATTGATGTAGAATGTTTAGATTAACCAAAGCCTAACCATGTGAGTACTGTATTGTGCACGCAAGTGCAAACGGCACGAGAAATATACCAATAAACAACAACAAAAAAAATATGGTTGTTCAGCATTAAATCACAGCAATTAAAAAAAATGACATCATTCTACATCTACTAAACTAGAGTGCACGCACACAAAAAACTAAATGATCAAGTCTACATTTTATTCACTATCTTTATCCCAATTAAAATATTAAATAATACCACTATTCATTCAAAATTAAGGGAAAATGAGAAAACATAAAGAGAAATTCATTTAAAATTCTCTGCTCAAATCAGTTCTAAGTCTTCTTTTACGTTTCGAGAGAGAAAATTAAGGGTTTTGATCTCTATTTTTAATTTCTCTTGTATAAACAAATTATGAAAAATTGTTTCGATACCAGTGGTGGAGAAACGGCATCGATGGCAGCAGGTCATAAGCGTTAAGTTGGCACTGTGTGGTGTGTATCGGCACTACAGGATAGAGGGAGGGGCTAAGGCTTGGTAACTTTGGTTTGCTTGTATTTTTGCAAAGGCGTAATTGTATGTATAGTTGGGCAACATTCACAATTTCACGTTCAATTTATTTTGTAATTATGGGCCTAAATTTTTTTNCTAACTTTTTTTTAACTAAGACCCAACTAAATACTAATGACAATGAATGACTGACTTGTTTGTTATGCATGAGTTAAGTTGATTAAATTTGTACCCTTCAAGAAAGTATGCTTTAAATTCTAAAAACTATACTTTAATAGAATTTATAATTTAATAAAAATATTTTTTTAATTTAAAAAATGGTGTTTGGTTTGATTTTTTACAGTTTTTAAATTTTGAAACCTAAACCAAACCATTTCGTGGACCCAAACCAACGACTTCGGTTCGATTTGCAGTTTCGCTATTTTTTTGTGCAGCTCTAATTGTGGCAATGGATATTAATTCATTCTCTAATATTATTTTTAATGCCCAAACCGAAATATTTTAGAGCAATGCTATGTGTACAAAATTGGGTTATAAAAATGGTTGACAAAATTTAAAATTTTTTTGTACACAATGCTATGTATACAAAATTTTAAATCATTGGTCCAGATCTTGTCAATACATATTTTGTCAACCATTTTTGTAACTCAATTTTGTACAAGTAGGTTAACTCAACATTTTATTGATGAAGATTGCCGCAGATCATACATGATTTGGAAAATGGAATACAATCAATTCAATTCATATTCACTAGACTAAAAGAAGCAAGTTTATCGACAATTTCATTTTCCTCTTCCTCGTGGAGTGTAAAGCGACGAGTCCCACAATCTATCACATTGAAATAAGGATAGTGGACAAATTGAGGTCAAAGGCATTGGTAGATTCCTTGCACAAGATGTCATGGCCTTCCTTAAACTGCTGATTACAAACTTTTCCATCCCATTAATTTCCTCCCCATACTGCTCATACACAAAGAAAGAACAATGTGAATGCAATGACTAATGCTGCAATAGTTTTAACCCATATAAAAAATAAAAAAAAAATAAAAACTATCAAATGATTGTTTAGAGTAGAGAATCAAGCATCATCATGTTGTGATAAAGAATTCATACCTATGCCAACGGCCATGGTCAAGAAATGTGGAACAATGAACTTGCTCTAGTACAAGAAAGATGTTGAAATGTCTGCAAGAATTACACTCCGAATATGTGGTCAACTAATAATGTTGTGTCAAAACTTAGGGTTTTGCTAGACGTACACCCCTATGAACTCAGGCCATCTGCCCCCCTCACAATAGGGGGGGAGGCACAATTATTTTATTCATCGTGGGCCCTCCCCTCATGTGAGGGGAGTGTAAACGGGGGTGTAAACCCCCGTGTATAAATGGATTAATCCCTATACTTATAAACATCTTTGACTTTGAGACGTGCTCCTTGAATAATGCTATTTATGTGGCATTAATTGATGCGTCATCTTAAATATGAGGATATAGATCCCATTTAATATGTCACATTAATTAATGCTACGTTGATTGGTGAGATCTCTACGAGAAGAAAGGATTTGAACAAAGTGAATTCTGAAATTTAGAGTTTAGTCAAATTGAGATTGAACTCTTTGTATGTATTAATTTGCACCAAACATATGTCCGCAAATTATCTCTCCCTTGTACAGGTCTTTTGTCCCTCATTTTATGCAACGGAATTAACAAAGTAATTAACAAGATGAATTTTACAAAGTGACTAGTAATTAAAGGAAAAAAAAAACGTTAAGAGTAATTATTTGTAAACAGCCATGTAAGTTGGGTGATCAAACAAACTTGAACCCCTTTCGAAACGGAATAATAATTGGGTGGCCAAATTGACTAAAATCGAAAGTATGCCTAAAATTGAATAGAAAAATAGTTGATTGACAAAAAATGTAATTGAATTGAAAGTTGAAGGATCCCCAGTGTTCATAAAAAAATACACAAAACAATAATCATAATGAACATCGAACTAGAAACAAGCGCAAATTGCAGGTTCTTTGATTCCTAATCGCGGTCTCGCAAGGAGAGAGTGACATTAAAAACTAAAAACAATTAGAAATAGGATGCTGAGAAACTGAAAGCTCGTCAAACTTCAATGAATAGATAACAATTTAACAAAGTAAGTTCGGAAAAGTTTTTCAACTAATCTTAAACATCAAGCAAAATATTTCTTTTCGACGCTACTATCCTCTTGAGATGAAGGCTTCCGACTCACAGGTCTTGCACACTCAAACATGCGAAACAAATTAAATGAACATCAAAATTAATCCATAGATAATAAAAATAGATAAATGTTAGTCTAAAGATAATAATGTAGCAAGGATTGTGTTATATGTACATAACAATTTATATAATGATTTGCCAAAATTGATATAAAAAGATTTAATTGGATCAAAATTCCCTCAATCAAATAACTTCACCGTTTACATTTTTACACCTAAAAATTATGTGATTAATTATATACAAGAAGCATTTTCCATGTAGTAATTGTGTAATGGTTAAGGATTCAAAATGGTTTTAGCTCCTGTTTGACATCCATTATTTAAAAACTCTTTTTTTCGACATTCATTTTCAACTACACATTCACACTATAAAATATTTTGCACATAAATTCATAATTTTTTCCTACTTTTTGTAACCACGCACTCTCCTTAAAATTACTATTAAAAGTACAATTTTTCCCAAATAATGGTCGCCAAACTGTGGCTTAAATACACATGGGTTGGAGTTTAGGTTTTCATATGTTTGTGAAACTTTACACAATTAGTCCTAATCTTTAGTGACAGTAGAAAATTCCTCCCAACCTTTAAATGGACTTTTCAATCCCAAACCTTTAGTTCCATTTACATATTTTCATCATTTTAACATAATTCTATGGACTTTAATTTTCTTTATTTATGTGAAAATTTGCACAATTAGTCCTAACCTTTAGCGCCTCTAGAAAAGTCATCCCCAACCTTTAAATCGACTCGTCATTTCCAAACCTTTAGTTTCCATTAAAGTACTTTGTCAATTTTATCAAAAACATGGCTTAGTTTATTTCATGAATCCCTTTGCTAAACAATGTGATATTTTGGCTTAAAAAATGACTTAGATTTGTATTGTTTACGATATACTACGTTGAATCTTTAGTATTCATTCGAATCAACAATCGTTTAAATGTGTTAATCGTCTTCCATACATTTCCACAGCTTAAATTCTGCATCTGATCATTTGCCACAGCTAATAATATAACTGTTTCATTGCAAGGGAGAAAAAAAAAAAAAAAAGAGAATGTTTACATGTAGATGACTGAAAATCTGCACAATATCGATTGAGCAATTTTCTCTATGAAGGCCTTTTTCCTTTTTGTAGCACTCCATGTTTGTACCTTTTGATAACTTCATACTTGCACAGTTGGAGATATGTTTCTGATGGTTCAGGATTTTCTTCCAGTGACAACTCCATTTTTACGAGAAATCGTCAAGTCTTTTTGAAACTCCTGCAGTTCAACAATACATAAAGAGATTAGAAGGTGAAATGACTAAATTCTGACTTATCAATGAATTGTGCATATGCAGAAGAAATGGGATTCTCACCATATGCTTAAGAGCCATATCCAATGAACTCTTCGACATCAGCCTCCCAAAACCAGAACTCTCGTTTATAGAACCATTCATCTTTACTTTGGCTTGTCTTTCTTCAGCGGTTGACATTCTTGCATTCATAAATTTGTCGACCATCTTACTTCCCAAAACTTGGCCTCTGTTTCCTTGTTGAAGTTTAGCAGTTGTTTGATTTGCTACTTTTCCATCATTGTCCACTTTACGCCCCCGAGTCACACTTGGAGAGCATGACTGTCTTCTGGCCTTTGGGTTTGAATCTTGCTTCTGGGGTAGTGATTGATTTTGAATATCCGGCCTTCCTCTAGTTGCTGAAATTGATCGATCCGTCCTTAAATTAGGAGGCGTTTCATCTGAAACTCCTGAAATTTGGGCTGGTATTGTTGGCCTCGGAGAAGGTGATACACCTCGACTTTTAGGTTTGGTGTTTGATTTTGAATTTGAATCCATCCCCAAGCTTTTTGTAAGGTTTGAAGTTAGAAAACTTGGCTGGCTTCCTCTGTGGCTTACATATTTTATAGGATTGGTTCCTGTTTTCAGTTTTTCAGCGACAATGCTGTAGGACTGGTTCTTTTTCTGGTCTGGCACGGGTGCACTTTTCACGTTTTTCTTGTCAGTTAACGAAATAGTCGATAAAAGTGTGTTTGACTGGTTTATAACTGGTGCATTTTTCGCGTTTCTCTTGTCTATAGACGAAATAGTCGGCCTCCCATTCGGGGTTTTATATCTTTGTGGAATTTTTGGCTTTGGAATTGGAGATGTTGATTTATTGGTGTTGGCTTTCACTCCCTCTGAATTGCCTGCAAACTGAACATGTGATATATTCCTTTAAATTTCATAAATTTGTTAATTCAGAAAAATAGCAAATCCCACTCATCAGCTCGACTCGCTTCACACCTCTAATCACTAGAAAGTGACCAACGTTCGAAGACTAACCCGTGAAAGAGGCTGAATGATCGGTAGATCGCGCTGAATTACCATTTCCGGGGCATTTGTTTCCAACTCAAGGGATGGAAATAAAGGCGTCGCTGGCGGTGTTTTCAGCCTGAAAACATCAAAACACAGAATTAAACATCTACCACTACTAACTCTGAAGAAAAAAGAGTTCTATTATATAGGTAACATATTGTACCAGTTATAATCATTTTTTCCACTCTCAGCAAGAAATTCAAGCGCTGGTCCTTTTCTTCCAGACTCCATTCTGTACAGCCCATAGTTTCCTGCAGTCAACAACTTGATCAAAAAATCAAGTAAAAACATGTATAAGCATCAAGCAAAAGGGATCAATCCCAAAATATTTGACAAAGAACCCTTTCTAATTGTATCGGTCCCTTTTACAAGTCGATTTTAAGGGTGAGTACTCCTCAAACTCATTGTTATGCATCTTTCATGCTCTTGGACCTTACCATTCGCTTCAAACTCGTTAGAAACAGGTTGAAGAAGACTAGTAATTTCATCTTTTTCGCGTTTCTGAAGATCCCGGAAGAAGGAAAGCTCTTCGTCCCTATCTTTGACAGAATTAGATATCTTCCTACGCATGCCTTCTCCTCTTCTATTCATACTTTTCTTCTATCATAGACACTCTAATATCGCCTTTGTTTCTTCCGAATTTATCACTTTTTCTTTTGGAGTTGCAATCAAATTTCGGAGCAATCTATGTATTATATATCCATGATCTCTTTTATCATGTACTATGTACGCACATATAATGAATTGAGGGGAGATCAGCCGGCTGAATCAATATCATTCCAAACAAAAAATGGAATATTCTCATTAGGTGGATTCTAGGCCAAGGTCAAATTCTTCTGCTTCAGTATACATTTGGCACAACTCCGTGCTTTGCAGGCTTGAGAATTTTAGTGTCCGTTTGATTGGCAAAGGTGGAAAGACTTTTTAAGTCCATGTAAGTTGGAAAATAAAAATTCAAGTGCCCCGTAGAAATGCATTTTACAAGGAATTGGCAAAAAAGAAGATGCATTCATATTGAAAGTTTGATTAAATCAAACTTGTAAGCATTATATTCATCGTAGTTTCTAATTTCTCTCTTAGGGTCCGTTTGGTACAGATTAAAATTCAATTAAAATTGAAAATATAACCGTTATTGGGTCTCATTCGTCTAATAAAAGTCAACAATAACAGCTAGTTTTTCCATTTTAATCCGATTTTAATCTCTACCAAACACTCCCTTAAAGTGGTTGTATATTGGAATTTGAATTTCATTTGCATTTTCTTATCAAAAAGCTAAAGTAGAAATTAAATTCTTCGAATGTGACATTTTTCATGGAATTTAAACCAATCAAACGGACCATAAATGTCACAAATTAGTGCAAATAGGAGTGAGTGGGGAAAGGGGAAAAAATCTTTAACCAGATGATAATTCTATAAAATAAAAGACGTCTTATAAGTAATTGGTTTAGCCCCTGTTTGGTAGACATTAAAATTTGCATTTTCATTCTTCTACTCATTTTTAACTACACATTCTTTATCAATCTACTATTTCAGAATACATTCTTCTAAAATAATGTGGCTCAAACACACCCTTAGTTCAATTTTTTTAAAAAGAAATTGTCTAAAATCTCGTTAAATTATTTGGAGCATTTCCAAAAAATTCTTTAAATATAAGACGTTTGGACAGGTTCGGCGAGGTCGGTTCAAAGTCGACCCAAAATTTATAACCGGGTCTGGGATATACCCGACTCGCTCCCACCACTACATTACAAAATACAAAGTACAAAACACAGATGAGGAAAAAATGAAAACATAAAATAAAGAAAAATGATGAGAACGAGGTCGTTATGGTTCACTCTGGGTTTTGCCTCCACCTCAGCATTAATGACTCACTTAGTTTTCAAAGATTTATGGATTGATCGCAAATGCATCTCTTCCCAGGTTATGTTGTATAAATTCAAACATATGTGCATATGAATTGTATTGATTTATAACCATTTTTATCTTTTTTTGGGTGCAGTTGAATGAATAATTTAATTCTTTGGATACCCGGGTTTCCAATCTGGAATCCCTTCTTCCTCATAAACACACTCCGCAGCAGGTACGGTATTATCCTGCAATATGTTACGATTTTTTTGGTCCTTTTCGTTTTGACAAGGTTTGATTTTTAAGTTGGAATCCAAGATAACTAATAGCTAGCTATTAAGGGTATGGGCTGGTCCTATCGAAGGTTGACATGGAACCCCATGTTGAGTTTAAAACTCAAAATGAAAATAGAGTTTTATTTCAGAAATAGATTTTACACAAATTGATGACACACCCCTTTCTAATTTTCTATTAATAGCACTATTCTCTCTTTCCCTGCACTCTCTCTCTCACACTTTCTTAGACATACTCTTCATTACACACACAGCAAACATTCATACAAATATATATAGATGCTCAAGTCGGTGGCTTTAGTTTCTAGAATTTTCAATTATAGTGGTAGACTCTAGTTCCAGCAGGTAATGTTAGCCTCCAGAATTTTCTGCAGATGTCGGCAAAAAGGCAGTTCCCGGATTCATCTAGATTGGTGGTGAAAATTTTATCAAAATGGTTTCTTCTAGACTTGGCTACCATTCTCAATTTCTCCACATTTTTCTGTAAATGGCGGTGCTGCACTTTCAATTCTCCCCTTCAGCATTGACTTTTAATTTTGACTCTTTTCTTTTTATAATTCCTAGTTGTGCTCGAAACTCTTCAAATTTTGAAGCGTTGAGTCCTTTCGTTAAAATGTCTGCGACTTGTTCTTTAGTATTGATATGCTTCAAGTTGATCTCTCCTTTAAGCACATTTTTTATGACAAAGTGATAGTGCACTTCAACATGTTTCGTTCTTGCGTGGCAAATTGGATTTTCTGCTATACGAATAGCTGATTGATTATCATAATATAATTGACTGATTATCACAATATAATTGTGTATAGCTTACGGGTTGATGTAAATCCTTCATTAATTGTGTTAGCCACACACTTTCTTGGGCTGCCATTGCTGCTGCTCTATATTCCGCCTCTACAGTTGATAAGGATACTGTTGGTTGAAACTGCAGCTGATCCTAGGATGAATACGTACCCAGTTGTTGTTTTTCGTGTATCTCGACATCCAGCGTAGTCCGCATCACAAAAGCCGACAACCCTGCAATCTTTATTTTTCTTGTAAAAGAGTGCATAATCAATTGTTCCTTTTACATACCTTAAGATCTGTCGCACTACTTCATGGTGTGGCTTCTTTGGCTTTTCCATAAAGCGGCTTTCTATCCCAACTGCATTTGCGATGTCAGGTCGTGTCAGCGTTAAATATATTAAGCTTCCCACCAGCTGTCGATACATGGTTGCATTATCCAAATCATTGCCTTCATTTGCACATAGCTTGGAGTTCATCTCGATTGGTGTCGATATTGGTTAGCTCAATCATGCCAAACTTCTGTAAGAGATCTCTTGCATATTTATTCTGGCACAAGAATAGCCCTTCATTTCTTCTTTCCATCTCAAGCCCCAGAAAATGATTTAGCTCTCCAAGCTCTTTCATTTGAAATCTTACCGATAGATTCCTTCTAGTTCGTTGGACTTCATTTTCATCGTCTCCAGTGATGATGAGATCGTCCACGTACACTAGCACTATTGTTAATTTCTCACTTTGTGCTTTGATGAATAAGCTTGAGTCCGCTCGTGCTGTCGAGTATCCACTTTGAACTAAGAATTCAGCTATTTTACCATACCATGCTCGTGGTGCCTGCTTTAATCCATATAGGGCCTTCTTTAGCATGCAAACATATCCTGGCTTTTATCTATTCTCGAATCCCTTAGGCTGCTCCATGTATATGTCTCGATCAAGTTCTCTATGGAGAAACACGTTTTTCACATCCATCTGCCTAGCTTCTAGGACTTACTTGCTGCTAATGCTATTAGTACTCGTACTGTATTGATCTTTGCCACCAGACCATATTACTGTGAGAATTCACAAGCTACTAGCCGAGCTTTGTATCTTTCGATTGATCCGTCTGGATATCTTTTTACTTTGTTTACCCATTTGCAAGATATAGGCTTCACTCTATTAGGTATTGGCACTAAATCCCAAGTCTCATTTTGCTTTAGAGCCATAAACTCTTCTTCTATTGCTTTTCTCCACTCACTGTGCTGAATTGCTTCTTCAAAGGTCTCTGACTCCTTGATACTGTCATCTTCTTCTACTGCTGCATTAGCATATTTGAGGTTTGGTTTTCTCTGTCTAGTTGATTTTCTTAGTTGTGGTTGTGGGTTTGTTCTTACCTCAACCTCCTCTTATTGACTTGGCCTTATTTCTTATAGTGTTATCTGATGCATACCTGTCTGCCAAGGATTTTGTAGTACGTCAGTAGACTCCTTCTTGTCACTTGATTCTTATCCATCTTTTGTTTTCTCAAGACTTGGTTGCGCTTCTGTGATCTCCTCTTGCAATTTGTCGTCTAATTCATTTGAATCTGGTAGTTCCATCCTCTGCGGTGTCCACTAGAAGATGCTTCGTCAAACACTTCATTCTTGATGTATAACAACAATCGGTTGTAGGATCGCAGCATCTCCATCCTTTTCTTTGGCTGTCATATCCCACAAATATACATCTAATTGCCTTTTTTTCGAACTTGCTTCTTAAGCAATCAAGCACAAACACATAACAGACACAATCAAATACACGGAAGTGACTTACCGTTGGCTTCTTTTTCTACAGTTTTTCAAATGGTGACGTGAATCTCAGCTTCGGCTATGGTAGCCTGTTGATCACATGTGTTGTTCTCATGCATTCTGCCTAAAACATTCCTGGAACATTCTTTGCGTGTAGCATACTTTGACACGTTTCTGCAAGGTGTCGATTCTTTCTTTCCGCTACACCATTTTGTTGTGGCGTGTTTGGACATGTCAATTGATGATGTATTTTATGTTATCTTAAATACTGAGAGAATTCTCTTGATGTATATTCTCCCCCATTATCCGTGCGTAGGCACTGAATCTTATTTTTGACTTCTCCTTCTACTTTTTCTTTAAACTCATTAGATTTTATAAATGTCTCAGATTTTTCTTTCATAAAAAAAATCCAAACGTACCTTGAAAAGTCATCGATGAATGTCATCATGTATTGCATCCCTTGATTTGATGGTTGCTTGACAGGTCTAAACACATCAGAGTGTATCATATCTAATGGTTGCTTTGCTCTATAACTTGACTCCTAATATGGTAGCTGATGTACTTTACCATATTGACAGCCAGTACATACCATGTCATCTCTGATCTCGAGTTGAGGAAAACCTTTGAGCATCGACTTCTTCATCATCACTTTCAGCTTATGATAACTCACATGTCCTAGTCTTGAATGCCATAAATCTGCTGTCTCATTCTTTCAAGTCTTATCTACGTATGTAGACTCTGCTGACATTATGTAGATAGACTCTAATCTTCGTCCTTCCATTATTGGTGTACCCAAAGTTTTTATATTTCGATACACCTTGACATCTTTGGCCCAAACAGAACGTAGTTACCTGATGATGTTAACTGCGCCATTGATAGAAGATTTTTCGTCATTCCTGGGACGTGATAGACGTCTTGTAGCTGCACCTGACTAGGACTAAAACGGGGCGTGATAACTGTCTTACCAATGTGGGCTATTGGCAATCTTGAATTGTTGGAAGTTACCACCATTCGGCCTCCCTTGTACTCCGTTGTATTTTGTAGCTTTTCTTTATCACCTGTCATATGATTAGAACACCCAGAATCAACGATCCAATCATTTTCATAATCTATTCCTCCAAGGAGCATCGCCACTAGTACTGATTCTTTTTCGGGATCTGTATTGCATTCCTCCCCTTGAGTATGCTCCATTAGTACAAGCGATGTTACAGCATCCCATTCTTCTTCGCTATTATATTTTTCTTGCTCATTAAAGGTTGTCATATTGCCTTCTGCTGGCTTTTTCTTGAATCGACAATCTCTTACATAATGACCTCGTTTGCGACATACAAAACATGAGCCATTAATTCGTTGAAATCCCTTAAACGGCTGACCTCTCTTGTCGCGACTTTGTTTGGCTCTCCTTGTCATAGAACCTTCTCCATTTTTATTTTCTTTTAATTCCTTATTATTTTGTTGATGGAGTCGACCTCTTCTTTTATAACTATATAGTGCTTCTTCATCTTCTTTCTTTATTGAAACCCCTAACATTTATTTGGTTAACGCTTTCTAGTCGGCCACCAAATTTTCGAGATTGACCAATGAAGGTTGCTCTGGCTAACCTTGGATGGCAGCAATGAACCATCTAACTTCGGGTCTCAAACCATGTATAATTATTCTTTTCTTTCTAAATTCCGAAATCTTGCTTGAAGAATCTAATTCTGAAATTTCGCAACAAAGAGATTTAATTTTATTAAAATATTGACTTACCGTTTGTTCTCCTTGAGTGATCGAGAGCAGCTCATTTTCCAACAATTGCAACCTCAAGTCATTTCTCTTTGAAAATAAAGTGGCTAAAGTGTCTCATGCTTCCTTTGGTGTAGTCTTGTCTCTTATATGCTCCAACAATTCTTCCTCAATTGTTCTTTATAACAAACATGACCTTACCCGCTTTAATTCTCCATTTCTTCATAGCTCCGGCCTCATCTGGTGGTATCACGTCACTTCCACCAACTACTTCCCACAAATCTACCTTGGAGATACGACTCCATGCAAGTTTACCATGTGGTGTAGTTCTGATTATTGAGCTTCTTTACTTTGCCTACTGCTTGTAGGTCGCCCATCGTGACTTGATTTACCTCCTCGTAATCAAGCAAGCTTTAATAAAGCTTCACAATCTCCTTTTGTGCACGAACACTCGAAGCTCAAAAATTCGTCTCTAACCGCTTGGCTCAGATACCAAATTGTCGAGTTTAAAACTCAAAATGAAAATAGAGTTTTATTTCAGAAATAGATTTTACACAAATTGATGACACACCCTACTAGTACACCTTTCTAATTTTCTATTAATAGCACTATTCTCTCTTTCCCTGCACTCTCTCTCACACTTTCTTAGACACACTCTTCATTACACACACAGCAAACATTCATACAAATATATATAGATGCTCAAGTCGGTGGCTTTAGTTTCTAGAATTTTCAATTATAGTGGTAGACTCTCTAGTTCCAGCAGGTAATGTTAGCCTCCAGAATTTTGTGCAGATGTAAGCAAAAAGGAAGTTCCCGGATTCATCTAGATTGGTGGTGAAAATTTTATCAAAATGGTTTCTTCTAGACTTGGCTACCATTCTCAATTTCTCCAGATTTTTCTGTGAATGGCGGTGCTGCACTTTCACCCCAGGTCTCAATAGGGAAGAATCAAAGTCGAAGTTTGGGTAGAGAAAAATCCGTTGGTTTGTTAAAAAGTAGAAATGAAGCCAGACTTGTAGTAAAGTGTAGCGATTCACGCTTATTATTTGAATCAGCATCTTGGATTGAACTGGGATTTTGTTCTAATTCTTCCATTTTGTGGTGTGAAAACTATTAATGGATGTGATTGGTGTTTCGAGCAGATGGTCACGGTAGTACTGATATTGTTGTCCCAGGACTTGAGTGTAATGATTTTTTATCATATATGAAGCATGACGATGACACTAGCTTGTAATTTGAACCAGGGTAAAGTAATTCACTCAATGAACTATTGCATATAAAGCCCCCGTTTGACACCCATTTTTTTCTCATTCTCTTTCTCATTCTTCATTTCAATCACACATTCTATCAATAGAATAATATTACACATAAATCTAAAAATTCTCTTACTTTTTAACCACACATTCTTCCATCAATTACTATTCAAAAACACATTTTTCTACTAAAATAGGTGTCAAACAAATGTAAAGTTGCAAATTATATCCACCAACAACTTAAATAATACACTTGCCACCAAGTTATATCCACCCCATGCCAACTCCTCTTGGACTCACTCCCATTTCTAGCATGATCTTACATTATGTACCTATTTCATTAGAATATTTGAGCATCCACTCGAACATGGGAACTCCAACCCACCCTAATATCAATCAGTATAGATTATTGTTATTACTTTGTCCCAAGACCTAGCTCATGGCACTAATACGGTCCATCTTATATCACGCATAATTGTGCCTGGAAATCCATAACAAGTCTACTAGGACCACTCCCCTCGAGCTCACCCCATTTCAAATACACTGCTGCATTACATGTACATTGTATTGACTATTAGTTCAAACAACTATCTTTACTTTGTTGCAATAAATATTTGACTCTAGTTTCCTGTACAGACTGGAATTCTCTAGTTGGAGTTGACAGGATAATTCATGTAGCCGTTAAAACCTATGATGCTCGGACTCTTCGAAATGGACGAAGTACCTGTGTCGGACACGACACGACATGGGTATGGGATATGTGTCGGATCCTTCAAATTTCAATCGGACACTTCGCCCTTTTTGCTTCTTTTTTTTTTTCTTCACCTTCTCTTCTTCGGCGACGGCACAAGGTTTTCCCTTCTTTTTCTTCTATCTTTTCTCTTTGCCTTTAAGTTTAAATTGAAATCAAGTCACTCAT
>CAIGRF010346919.1:0-14760 GCA_903798235.1 Fraxinus ornus
CCAAGTACTCTCTTTCGGATTCAAGAAACAACTCTTAACACGATTTGATTTTTCGCAGAAATATTTCGCTTGCTTCTTTGCATTGCCTATAGTATTATCCAGTATGAGATGGGGCATTGCGGCTGGCAGGAAAACTATGGTTTGTCACCCCCAATAGCTACTCCGAATGTTGATGGTATTAATTTCTTAACATATGCACCAGTTAAATGGTTCTTCTTTCTTTGTCAGATGGCAACTGCTGTATTACTTTTTGTCTTATCTGGTCCAGTGAAAGCGATAACCTATCTGGTGAGCATCGTTTAATCTGCATTATAAGATATTTCCTGTACTTACATTTTTCATGGGTTAAGCTGATTTAGTTTTCCTGATAATCCAGTTCCAGAGAATCTCAGGATTGTTACTTGCTAATAATTTTGAATTAACAATATATAATATTTCTAATATAAAAAGAAAAATGATTACGGCATAGTGTCCGAAAAGTGTCGGTATCGACTCGTGTCCGACACGTGTCGGACACGGACACGTTACCCTAATTGAAGTGTCCGTGCTACAGGGATCTCAGGTTTTAATAACCATTCTTTTGATGCAATTAGACTGCCAGCAATTGGTCAGGGTCCTACATTTCCTGCAGTAGATAACCTTGTATTTAGGGATTTGATGGGGATGAGTCCAAACAGAAAAAGGAAAAAAAAATTAAAATAAAAGAGAAGGGAAAAAAAAGAAAAAGAAAAAAGAAGTGTTTTGTGATGACGCAGTGCATTTACAATTTAAATAAATTACAAGAATTGCTATTGCAGCTATCCCCACCTAATTAGTATGCTTTGGAAACACCGTGTCATAATCCATGATTGTTTCTGGTCATAATTTGAAATAACTTACGGAGCTAAATAAATCTTTTTTACTTCATTTTGTACATAAGTTTCATGCAGAGGGAGCTCGCAACTTCAGTTTCATGTATTATCCTGAACTGCAAAAGAATTGCTGCCTTTATGCATGAAGCAAAGCTATCTCAAATTTACAATTTGCTCTTCCCTCTGCTACATCGTACTGTCACACATTGACTTTTTTCCATAACAACATTCATGTTTTATTTAGTCTTGCTTTGTCCCTTTCTTTGAAATATTCTATTTCAAAACTTCATTAGTAGTATCACTATATACCATGTTGTTTGCCACTTTCCTAGCTTAATTCTGCAATATAAGAAAGATTGATCTTTGCTCGAGAAAATAGTCAAATAGCCGAAAAATTCAAGGTGTGACTAACAATGTTGGACATAGGAAGTACCATCTTTCAAGTAATAAGCACACTTTCTATTTTTATCTCTATTGAGAGCATGCCTCGTTTATTTCTTGGATTTTGTGCCATCGATAATAATGATGATATTTCTTTTTGATTGAATAACAAGAATATGGTGTCTGATCTTTATCTTCTTCTTTTTTTCTCCCCAAACCAGTTATTGCACGGTCTGCTTGGTTTTGCTATGGGTACTTCTTGGAGGTATGCATTACACGGCTATCGATAAAGTTTGTGAATATATTTACTATATCTGCCAAATTAACAGGCATCTTATTTTCCACTTTTTGTTGTGTTGAAGAGAGAGAGTATTGTCCCAAAGAGTGAATATTTTTTGTAGATTCAATTATTAACAAGGTAGGACTTGAAAAGAGTGCAAAGCGTAGAATAGAGTTGGTTGGATGAAATGGAGAACCGTAACCAGAATTTTATGTTATAGGAAGATACTTAAAAAGTTTCAAGGCAGATCTCCCCAAAAGTTATTAAACATGCTAGACTTTATGGTAGTGGTTTTTGGGCTGTTGAAGACATAATGTTCACAACGCAAACATAGCTGAAATATGGATGCTAAGATAGATGTATGCCATGTTAAAATAGATATGATAAGAAATTAGTATGTATGCCTAAAAGTAAAGTGGATCTGACACCAACTGAAGACAAATTAATCAAATGACGACTTGGATGGTTGAAGCATGTTATCCGCAGAGCTAAAGTATCAAGAGTGATGCAATCTCAATAGAAAAAATTAAATGACAGTCTTACATTGCTGTTTTTCAAAGAAATAAAAGATGGAAAATCATATCATCATGATCGCCTGATTTTTTACCTTATCTGTTAAATTCGGGAATGCTCTCTGCTTTCTGTTAACTTTGGGACTTCCTTCTTTGCTTTACAACTCCAGTCCATGCAATGGCAGCATGACGTTTTATTTCTGTTCTTCTCAGGTCTCAAACAAGTTGGAGTACCTCAGTTTTCTTATGCTCATTTGTAAAGTTTGCTCCTTTAGTCAGTTTCCCTTTACCCAACATTTTTTCTTTGAGCCATGAATGAACCAGTAACTTGCATATATTTGATTTCCAGGTTCGAGCAGTGGGAGCTGTGGGGTATGTTCTAATCTCCTCATTTTTAATAGGAGAAAACATCCTTAATTTGGTAATCTATGGTCTTTCTTTTATGCTCTTTTTCCCAACCTTCAATTGTTTCATCGAAGACAATTTTGTTTTCTTATATTCTCATTTTTGTCTTGTAGATTACGATAAACATCCATGCTTTACTCACCTATATGCTCACATCCTTCGGCTTTAATGCAATTCCATCAATGAATTTGATATATTTCATCTTCGGCTTCCTGGTATGTGTTACTCGTGGCTTCATTTTTTGCTTTCTTCTTGCATAAAAAACTAAAAGCTCCATTCTTATGTTTGCCTCTTGACAGCTTCTACTCAACTGTGCTTTCTTCGTGTTCTTGCTGCATCTTTTATATGCCCTATTTTTTACAAGACTCGGGATGAGGGATTCACTGAGACTACCAAAATGGCTGGCGGCTGCAATATAACTATACAACAAACCATGTCACAGAAATCATTTATTGTGTATATCACACCACACTGAGTGATACTATAACTGGAGACCAATTGGTTGCTATCGAGCCATTACTCGGTTAAGTTACATTACATGTGCATTAGCGTGCTAAGCTCAAAATTTTTTACAGTAAAGATGCAAGAGTGGTCACAGGCTGCAGGAATGTGATGTCATTATGATTTGCGTTTATCTTCATGGGGCAGAGTTTTGGTAATTCATGTTTGCAAACGAGCACTAAAAGTCCATTTAATTCTACACCCTCAAGAACTGAACTTTACAGGATTCTATTTTTCCTCGTCCCATGTAATATTACAGAACAAATGTTCTAATAGAAGTAACTTCGTTCAGGTCGCTCCATCAGGTAAGAAGAGTACAAGGAAACAAATATTTTATAATTCAGCACATTAAGCAAACAAATAATAATAATAATCAATACATTGATATTAGCCTACCAAACATATCCCAAATCTGATATACTATAAGTTAAATTAAACAAAACTGTCCAACCAAACTAGTTAAAAGCAACAAATTCCCCGTATAAATATTATGGTAAAAGTGATAATCATGATCAGCAACTGTTACTACAGTAAATAATAGTGGAACTAATCCTTGTAAATAAAATGTTCAACCAAAAAAAGGGTATCCTGTGTACTCCAATCTTGTAGCGTTTTCTGCAGAGTTTCCAGCTAGAAAATGTTTTCTGGAAGTTGACATACATAGAAACCATAAGATACATAAATATGGGGACGAAATTGTGAAAGGAGTGACACGATGACGAAGGCAAACAACGAAAGGATAAGGTGTTGATCGCGTACCGAGATGATAATGAAATCATGGCAGCTCAAGCTTCTTTCCTCGTTATCCTGCATTTGTGTTGAAAAGCATTAAAAAAGGAATTCATTCAATAGGATTAATGTCAATTTGTCACAACTGGAAAATTGATTCTATATTAATGTCAACAGGGGGAGAGCCTTATCATCAGATCAAACTGTCTTTCACAAAATTATATTGACCAGAGAGATCAATTCAAATATAAACATTGAAGACTAAACTTCTCACCTGAAGCAGTAAATTCCCAGGGCTGTTGTAATTTCATGAACGACTGAAGTGGCTAGGTGCATATAGAGTGAAGCTGAGTACAATAAAATAATATGTTATAGTCAACATAGTGCAGAAGGTGAACATAACAGTAAATGGAAAAGATGTACCAATAACGAAAGAAGTCCTGGATAAGAAGCCAGATTATACGAGCATTAAACCGAAACTCCAAGAACAAGCAGTGCAACACACTAGAAGAACTAGGGCAGATTAAGGTACAAGTAAGGGTTCTATTAAAAACTGATTGGATATCTGAACTAGCAATTAAAATAGATGTCTTCTGGATACTCTTCCTCTCTACTTAAGAGCGAGGATAAATCAAACGAAGTCATTTAAAAGAGGTCCCACTGTATATTTGCATGCTTGAATGAACATTAACTCATTAGTGTAGGAATGCCCTACCTGTGTATATACAGTAACCAAGAAGAACCCAAAACTCATCAACTAGAGGAACTCTGCGATAATAAAAAGATTTCATGAGTGATAAAAATCAAATAAATATTCCATATCCTCCTATTTCTAGTTGAAAATGTGAGCATAAAGAAATTTATAAGCTGAGAAAGTCACCACACCCGTCATTTAGTCTGGCAGTGAGTGCATTTGCAATGGCGAAAGGCAGATAAAACAAAGACTGCAAAAGATAATATTAAATCAAAGATGATTCAGTATACCTGTGGCTTTGGTTTGGTATAATAATATACGTTACACATAGCCACTTCTCAAATTTAATGCAATTCTTAATTCTAAGAATTGAGCCCCTGTTTGATCTACATTATTTTTTTCATTCTCATTCTTCTACTCATTTTCAACCACACATTCTTCAATAAAATAATATTTTTCATCACACCAATAACTTTTCCTTCTTTTTCAACCACATATTTCACATCACATTCTTTTTCTATCACATATTCTCCATCAATCTACTATTCCAGAATACACTCTTCCAAAATAATGTGGATCAAACACACCAAATTGGAAAATGGAGCCACGCCCACGAATGTGCAAAAACAATGAATTGGAAGAGTACCAAGCCATTGAAGCCATTGTCACAATTTTATACATTCTCTTTAAATAGAAATTGATAGTATTTTGAACTCAATAATGCATCAACATGACAAGTTTCAAGAAACATCAACAGAAATATAATGCAAGTTCAGGAAACATAACTACAAATATCCTGTATCAACCATATCATTAACATTTACGTCCTTTTGCGGCTAAGAAACACTTCACGCAGAAAGTTAATCACACAATCACATAATTTACTATTTCAGAATATGCGACCAGAAGATGCCTGTACCATGCACATATTAGTTTTCAAGCCCTTGGGTTCATCACACAGGTGAGCCAGAATCATCCTTCCCTGCAAAACAATGTTTTCTTAGCAACAACATGAGATAAGCTCATTATCCACAAGGATATAGGCACAGTGCTAAGCAGGAATTTCAGTATTTCACGAACCAACTTAATAACCTATACAATAGTACAAGCGTGAACATGGACCGTGATGACAAAATATACCTAAAGCATAGCATTTCAAGTGTCATATATTCACTGGATACAAGAGTTTATTCCCAAGTTTTGACAGCAAAGAATAGTCTCTTAGGCGCTAAACAATTACAACACCTCACACTGCTATATATGATAGTTCAAATATAACAGTATTTCTTGCAGAAGAATTTTATTACAGAACAAGATAATCACAAGTCTACAACAATCAACTACGGCTATCTTACCACGAGAAATCCAAATGCTAGTCCAGTTCCCACTACGACCAGATGCGGATAGTTGCCAATTAGATCAGTAGGAGATAAATAATCCCTGAAAATATATGCTTAATAATAGTAACATATTAAATCTAGTTGAAGCAAGGGAGGTGGCGAATCAGAAAGAAAGAGACATACCATATAAGGACTCCACCCAATAGCACAATAAATGGATAGAGCTGTCAAAAAATGAAAACGAATTACTAATTCAGAAACTAGAAAAGAAACATTAAAAAAGGTATTGTTCATGTGTCAAATATATATACCATTGCCAGAGCTAGCAGCAAATTTCCTTTTCTTGCTTGAACAACCTTATGAACATTGTACACGCTGAAAAAAACCATGTTAACTTAAAATTGTACTCAAGCTTGCTATTGCACAAAAAATGCAGAAGCATCAAATAAACTAGAGCAGTTTTCTAAGATGATTAAACTGAATGCTTACAATGAAAATAAGCACTGTTTTAAATTATCAAGACTTTCTACATTCATCTTGCTTTTGAATTTAAAAAGGCATGGCTGAGCAATAAAAACATTGACTGAAATCAATTTCTGACAGATTCTTTTAATTTATTTACTTCTCTTATAAAGCATTCCTTTTTGTGGACTTCTAACATAAATCTAATTACAGAAATGGCATAATAGGTCATGTAAAATAAACTTAAAACCTTCTCTGAAATTTAAAAGTAACAGACTCTATGAAGCATAGAACAACCTGAGGATTGTTAAATAGATACTCCAATTCATATAAGCAACTCCTTGCCAAAGGACAGATAAAATAGCTTCTTTCCCTTTTAAATAAAGATTATACTTACTTAAATGAGACTGTTGGTATAACAGCAAAGACTATCATCAGAAACAATACGGCTTTAGACATCGGGACTTCTGTAGATAAACAAAAGGGAAAGAGATGATAAGTAGATTATAAATATTCATATAAAATAACAAATAGAAGGTGCAAATCCAAACCAGGAACAATGATGAATATGCTAAAAGACCAAACCAGGAACAGTGAGCCTAATTATGAAATCTAATTCTAAGCAATACAGTTTATAACCATCATCATTGGGAAACGAGAATATAAAGAACACAATAATTAAGACGAAAACATGCATATTTGAGCGATAAACTTGCTTCAAATATTATCAGCCATCGAATTGTTTCCTGTTCCTTTTCCATCTCTTTGTTGTGGGAGACTCACCATTTATAATTGGAACCCAACTCAAGAAAGGGATACATTTTCCAAAATGTTGGGCCCACCATTCAGAACCTAAAAAGAAGCATAGAAACTCAAATTCATTATGTATGGTTGCATGTAGATAAACACAAGCACACAAACCAAAGCACTTAAAGAGTAAAGTGACCAAAGCATTACCAACAATAGCTGTGAAGAAATGACCCACATATATCAACATAAGGCCTTCAGTAGGTCCATTTATCGCTGGAAGAATGAGGGTATTGGTGAAATAGCTGCACAAATTACGCAATATCAAGAAAATCAATAAAGGATGTAACAATGTAAAGAAATATGGGAGTAGGTAACGTTGAGAAAAATAGTATTCAGAACATGCAAATTCCCATCAAAAAAACACATAATCCAGAAAAATTAATGCTGGAAAACATCATAATAATCATCAAAAACATAAAAGTACATAATTTAAGCAACTGTTTGAGAGTCCAAACTGTATTTTCTAAGGTTTACTCTATAGCAATGTGAAAAGATAACAATTGCTGCAATTTATCTTATCTAACAACTAAAAAACTATTCCCATAGTGAACTAAATTTACTTGAGGACATGTAGAAAGATTACTGACTAATGCTTACCACTAAAAGAGGAAAACGGAAGGAGAAAGCAAAGGTTCTGTACTTGCTAGTAGTAAAAACAAATGAAAAAACAAATTCATGCAATCCAGTGTCTGATGTCAACTTACTGTTCCCATGTAGCACAGTAAAAAGGAACTGCTGATATAACCCAGAAATAGAATGCATTCCGTCCACACATTGCGGTGCTCGCAAAGGCCAAGCCCTCAAACTAAAACATTCACAATGAAACTCAATACTATTGTGATTCTGTAACATCTACAGAATAACTAAAAAGATGAAACATACCGCACATGCAAGAGCATCACATCCTGTAAAGTTGCAGAGGCAGAGATATTTGTTAAGAATATACCAATCATGTAACATATAAACCAAGAAAAATGCAGTGATGAAAAACAAGATAAAAAATGAGAAAAGGAATATCACCATGATCAAAAAGTTCCCCCAACGGACTAGAGGAATTTGTTCTTCTTGCTTGCTTTCCATCAACAGCATCAAAAGTCTTGCATGTATTTAAAAGTAAAGTTAAAAGAAATACTGAAGACAGGAAGAAGCTCTCAATCAAAATCATATTTAAAAATGTCCAAGAATTTAGCAACACAGAGAGCATAACTCGCGATTTTAAGGTTAAGTAAATAAGTGATAAATGCTTAGGGTTTTGAATGGATATCAGAGTATCTAGAAAATTTTGTCTACCATGTGCGTGAAGTCACAGCAGAACATAAACAATATCCGACTCACATTTTAAGGCACCTAACTGAAAATTCAGTGTGGTCATATCAAACGTAAACAGTATACAAAATTGCACCTAAAAACCTCCAAACTACAATCGTAACCAAAACACTGTATTACAAATAGAATTATCCTCTCCACACCAAATTAGTGTAATTTACTTACAGGTATAAGATGTCCTACAATCACAGACAGTTTCACCAAATAAAAACTGAGATGGTTGCTTATGGAAACCTGAACATACTTGATATAAGAATAGAAGTAAGCTGTGGACAAAATTAACCCATCTTGGAGGAGGTGAATCCAATTGAGGTGAATATATCTGCAAAAGAAGCATCTATAATCAGAAAAGAATAACCAACAGTTAAAAGAAAAGTTCCAATGCTAAAACTAATAATTTACAATCGAACCAATTGCCACTACATTAACACTCAAATTTTCAAGATGGTTTGTCATCTAAATAAAATACATCAATCAAATTCATGATTCATGAACACCAGCTTAGCTGTTGAAAGGGCAACGAGGCAAGGCATATGTATATGACAGTATGTACCACTCTCTCCATCAAAAAATTCAAATGATCTCTTTCAAGGGATTCATGTAGGTCAGTGATTGAACACCTTCCCTCCCTTAGTTGGTGCCTAATTAAATATGAGGCTTACGATAATTGCAATAATAAAATGCACAGACTCACTATCTAAATAACTCTCCATAAAATATTTCTTTCTCCTTTCCTCAAACAACATCTACAGGCGAAGTTCTAACTAAACTAGCACACTGCCATACGTAAATGCAAAGTATTTATGAGTCAACAAGAGATGCAAAAAGAAATACAACAGTTTCATCAAGATGGACTTTTTGAAGATTATCTCTACATTATAATAAAGAATCAAACACAGACTTTATTGGCGAATAAGAAATATATTGTGAAACATTCAAGATCAGTTTAGAAGTGGTCAGCAAGAGTACTGAATGATAAATGTAGAAAGCTTTTAATAAAACCGTGAAATTCGAAATCTGAATAGTGGGAAACTTCTTTACTGATTACAGATGCTTCAAAATTGTCTGACAATCATATCTATGCACTGCAGTAGACTCCTACTGTCAGATAATTGTTACTCAAAATTTTGAAAATAGCTAACAAATCTATCCATGACATTAAAACATAATATCTTCATCTTGATCATAATGGACTAAATCATCGAAGCCATACCATTGAGCACTGCTTTCTGTTTAGACGGTAAGCAAGGGAAAAAATTATTTCTTTATATAAATTTTTTTTACTTTATATTAGTAGTACATCATACAATGTCTATACATGAGAGTGGGGAGTGTCCAGAAAACGGAAAAAAAACTTAACATGGATAGCTATAATTTCCAGTTAGAAGAATTCTTTCTACCATAACCCATATGCCCTCCCAATAAATCTAACCCAGGAAGAAAAAGAGGAAAGGCTAATCCAAGAGTGGAGAGAGCAGAAACATCAAACAAAATTGAAAAATTTAAATTTGTTGGTGAAGCAAAGACCACAGCAACCTACGTACATTTTAAGTTACATTCCAGAAGTTACAAATTGAAACCATAAAATACATAAACTGCAAGAAATTAGATGGGAAAAAAGGAATTAACAAATTCATCGTTGTAAATTAAATTTAAAGAGAATGCCACTTGGCATTCATATTCAAATATAATTGAAGTTTGTGTTTGAGCCCCATTTTCTCAAAACTCATTTTTTCCAAAATTCATTTCCAATTATACGTTCCCCCAATAAAATAATTTTACATGCAAACTCAAATTTTTTCCATACTTTTAATCACACATTCTTAAAAAATCACTATTCCAAAATCATTACCTCAAAAAAAAAGGGGCTCAAACAAGGGCAAAATAAGATAAGTTTATTAATTGGCAAAAGACCGCACACACGCACGCACAACACACAGAGAGAGAGAGAGAGAGAGAGAGAGAGAGAGAGGGAGAATAAAATTAGGGTTGGGTAATTATGATTTAGAGAGAGAGTATAGATGAAATTCCCTCCCTTAGTTGGTGCCTAATTAAATATGAGGCTTACGATAATTGCAATAATAAAATGCACAGACTCACTATCTAAATAACTCTCCATAAAATATTTCTTTCTCCTTTCCTCAAACGACATCTACAGACGAAGTTCTAACTAAACTAGCACACTGCCATACGTAAATGCAAAGTATTTATGAGATGCAAAAATAAATACAACAGTTTCATCAAGATGGACTTTTTGAAGATTATCTCTACATTATAATAAAGAATCAAACAGACTTTATTGGCGAATAAGAAACATATTGTGAAACATTCAAGATCAGTTTAGAAGTGGTCAGCAAGAGTACTGAATGATAAATGTAGAAAGCTTTAAATAAAACCGTGAAATTTGAAATCTGAATAGTGGGAAACTTCTTTACTGATTACAGATGCTTCATAATTGTCTGACAATCATATCTATGCACTGCAGTAGACTCCTATTGTCAGATAATTGTTACTCAAAATTTTGAAAATAGCTAACAATTCTATCCATGACATTAAAACATAATATCTTCATCTTGATCATCATGGACTAAATCATCGAAGCCATACTATTGAGCACTACTTCCTGTTTAGACGGTAAGCAAGGGAAAAAATTATTTCTTTATATAAATTTTTTTACTTTATATTATTAGTACATCATACAATGTCTATACATGAGAGTGGGGAGTGTCCAGAAAAGGGAAAAAAAACTTAACATGGATAGCTATAATTTCCAGTTAGAAGAATTCTTTCTACCATAACCCATATCCCCTCCCAATAAATCCAACCCAGGAAGAAAAAAGAGGAAAGGCTAATCCAAGAGTGGAGAGAGCAGAAACATCAAACAAAATTGAAAAATTTAAATTTGTTGGTGAAGCAAAGACCGCAGCAACCTACCTACGTTTTAAGTTACATTCCAGAAGTTACAAATTGAAACCATAAAATACATAAACTACAAGAAATTAGATGGGAAAAAAGGAATTAACAAATTCATCTTTGTAAATTAAATATAAAGAGAATGCCACTTGGCATTCATATTCAAATATAATTGAAGTTTGTCTTTGAGCCCCATTTTCTCAAAACTCATTTTTTCCAAAATTCATTTCCAATCATACATTTCCCCAATAAAATAATTTTACATGCAAACTCAAATTTTTTCCACTCTTTAATCACACATTCTTAAAAAATCACTATTCCAAAATCATTACCTCAAAAAAAAGGGGCTCAAACAAGGGCAAAATAAGATAAGTTTATTAATTGGCAAAAGACCGCACGCACGTACGCACAACAGAGAGAGAGAGAGAGAGATTACTCACATAGCCAAGCAATGCAGATGTAACCAAAAACATGAATCCCATTAGTGTTATCTGGTACATGAAAATGAATCCAGCATAAACTATTGAGCAACAAACAGAGAATAATATATGAGCTATAGTTGATACTCAAATAGGATGAGAAAGTTTGCAAGAACATGTACCATGTTAGGCCTGAAACGTCCCGTACATGCACAAAAAGGAGAACAATTAGTGACATGCAAAGGAAGAAAGGAACACCTATTACACAATAACTTATACAGAGGCTCATGGAAATAATTTGGTTTTGAAAAAGCATTAAGAATCTGTTTGTTGTGGAAAATTTTGACTACCCATTTTCAGAAGGAGGTGCATTGGAAGGCTTTCCTTTGCTGCTAGACTAACTTAAATCCAGCACACTTTGAATTTGTCTTTCAAAAAAAAATCAAGCATAAAGAAGTATTAAGCCCTCATGCACCAGAGTGAATCCAGAAAAGCCCAGACCAATTGACAATAAAACTAGTTCCTTCCATTTGATACAAAGTCAGATTTTGTGAAATTATGGACAATATAACAGAAAAGGGAAATGCCCTATAGCCATTAATTGGAGAAGATAACTTCATTAATTCATATTATTGCCAACATATATTTCTATATCTTACAGCTTAGACAAGTTTCGAGATCAGAAGCACATTAGCAAGAGGGGACGGCCTCAAAAATTTCAAACATTTTAACATTCTGATCAGACCAAAACAATAGCTTCTCTGTTTGGTACTCATTTTTTTTCCATGAAATACAAGAGCAAACTGTTCCTACAGATAAAACTGACCAAAGATTTTCAATCTCAAAATAATCTTAAAGAAGGTATGGAAAATTTACCTTAAGGAAATTTCTAACATAACTAGTGCATATAAATCTTTTGGCTTTCACCACACTCTTCAACTTAGCCCCCGTTCGGTAGAGATTAAAATCCAATTAAAATTGAAAATATAGCCGTAAAAATCAACAATAACGGCTAGTTTTCAATTTTAATCCGAATTAAAATTGAAAATATAGTTAAAATTGAAAATATAGCCGTAAAAATCAACAATAACGGCTAATTTTCAATTTTAATCCGATTTTAATCTCTACTGAACGGGCGTTAAACTAATAAAATTAAGGAACAAATTCTCAGGCGTCACAAACAAAAACTTAAGCTTAGTTTTGTTTGAAAATCAACTTAGCCATTTAACATAAAAACAATCACATTTACGTATGCATAAAATAAAAAATACTCATAAAACAATGGACATGAGGAATGAAACATAAAAAAACATAAAAAGGGGGACTTACGGCATCCAAAGAGGGAAGAAATTAACACAGCGAGCCCAAAAGGGCTGCAACACATATTTGGCTAAATATGAGTGATCCACTCCACTGTACTTGTACCTATGCAGCGCAGCTACTCCATGTGCCCCTATATATCCCATTATTGCTACTTTGTATGTAGTTTTCTTCTTTGAACCTTTGCTTAGTATAAATATAACTGTTGTAAAATTCGCTAAATCTAAAAACACCTGCAAAATCCCAAAAAAATACTATCTTTAGCCAAATCAAAATCTATAGAAATTCAAGCACACAAGAAAATGAAAATTTAACATCACACCATAAAATTGGGCATAAGAATATTGAAATATCGCGTTCAATTAACATATCTGAGAAAAAAACACAAGCATTACGGAAAAATTACATATTACGGAAAGGCATACTAAAGCAACAATCAATTAGTTTTCAAAATTAAATAAAAAGAGTAGGAAATTACACCAGCGGATTTGCAGAGAGACAGAGAGATCGAGTGAAACCACAGAGAGATCAAAGATCCCTATTTCTGTCCGAAAAGTTTAATTTGTGCTAAATAAAATAATAAAGCAATCTTTCTTCTCCCGCCCAGTCATAAAAAGCGTGCTGAATCGATACTTAAAAACGCTTTCTTGGTTATGAACCCAAAAGAATAATTAGGTTTCGTTAGCTTTCATTAACTTCCCTTTCGTGAAATCGAATAAAGATACTCTTTCAGTGCTATTCTTATCAGTTAAGAAATAATCTCTAGTCAATTCCAAGCCAAAAGATAATAGAGATCTCGATCGAATATCCCATATGTTTTTTCTTTGTTCTTAGGGTGTGTTTGATGGATATTATTGGAAAAAAAAATGTATTTTAAATAGTGATATGATCGAAAATATGTGTTTAAAAAGTAAGGAAAAGTTATCGATCTGATAAAAAATATTATTTATTGAATAATGTGTGGTTGAAAATGTGTGTCAAAAAATGGCTTATTACTTGAATGTTAAGCCAAGTTTTGATGCCCTAAGTCAATACTCCAAAGTCTTTAGTTTTTTGATAATATAATAGACCTTAATGTGATGCATTGCTTTTGAGTGGAATATACTGAGTTTATATTCCACAGCATCTCATCTTTTTAGGCGGAGATGGCTTGCCCTTTAAAATTGTTAACATCATTCCTTTATTGTGTTTGACCTTCACATTTCATTCATATTTGTGTGTTATGACCAAAATTAAAATTGTTAACATCATTCCTTTATTGTTTTTGACCTTTACATTTCATTCATATTTGTGTGTTATGGCCAAAATAGGCAATTTCAATACTTCGAGACTCTTATCTAATGTGAGTTTAGCATATGACCTAAAGTGATCGACCCTTAACCGTTGTTTTGTAAAGATTAAAATTTAGATTTTAATTTAAATCAAAAGTCGACAATTAATTTTAACAATATATATCACATGAGATCTAAAACTTTTCAACCACACATTTAATCATTTTTTATCAAAATTTACTAAAAATTTTATTTTAATCTCCACCAAACTGGACTTTAAGAGTTGTTTGAGCCCCATTTTTTTGAAAATTTATTTTTTCAAAAATCATTTTCAATCACACATTCTCCAATAAAATAATATTAGATATAAACCAAAAACTTTTTTTAAAAAGTTTTTAACCACACATTCTCCAAAAATCACTATTAGAAATGTATTTTTTCCTCTCAAACGGGAGTTTAACGTATTTTCATTGACTCAAAAAGGGTTAGAATGATTAAACCCACGACTTTCCAACTCCACATTTCGTTTTTTTTTTTTTTTTTTTT
>CAIGRF010346980.1:1568-49687 GCA_903798235.1 Fraxinus ornus
AAAAAGTAAAATTTTTTTTTAAACAATTTGAAAAAATTACCATATTCGTTTGAATTTGTTTTGCTTATAAATTGTAAACAAAAATGTAAATTCTTTTTTTAATGGTTGATAGAATTGGTTGCCATTGCTTTAAAAAAAAAAAAAAAAAGTGAAAATTGTTTTCCCACCTAATATGTGAGAAAACAAAATCAAGCAAATGTACATCAAATGGTTGTACCTAAAAAATATGTGGAAAATGGATTCCCTAGAAAAAAGACACATAAAACACATGAAAAGTGGAAAAATGGAAAATATTTTCCATTTTCCATGGAATTTGGACCCTATCAAACGGACCCTAATTTTTATCCAAACCCAGTGCCAATTATGTCCCTGAGGGGATTAAAATCAGATTTTTATTAAATTTTAATAGAAGTTAATGAAATGCGTGATTGAAAAGTTGTGAGTCTCATAAAATAAGTGGTTAAAATTAATTATGACTTTGACAAAGTAAAATCTAAATTTTGATCCCTAACAAGCAACGGATATATATAACATGAACGCTGGACATGTTCATGTCGAACATGATAGCTACATGTCATAAACGCATGGCTTGACATCAATATCTCTAGTTTATAGACAAATCCACCATAATAGCCTTTTAATTTGTAGAAGAATGAATTCGATCAACAAGTGAATAGTTTGAGATTTTAAGTAATCTAGTTTAATTACAACGTAACATCTTCTTATAATGAGAACACTAATAAATATGCCACGTTACTTATTGTGCATGTTTGGCATTATGATTTAAATGGATAAAATATGCTTTTTATTCACATATTTTTTTATAATCCACAACTACTACTACTCACTTGTAATTATACATTTCTTAGAATTCATAATTTATAAACGCTTAAAACCACTTGTTGGAAACTAGATTCAATGATGCCATTAATATTGCTAAAGAAAAGTTGCCATTGAAATGAAATTGAATGTGTAATTCAAGTAAAATGATTAACTCATAGGAAGACACATTTTGATTAAAATGCCATTAGATATACAATTTCCTCAATATTCTTTTAGTATTGCAAGTAGTAAGTTTATTAACAAATGATAATTGTACCCCTACATCCCAAAAAATACCATTGTATCCCTAATCTTTTCTTATAAATATGAGAATTTTGTTCTCTATAAAACATACACAAGTTTCTCTTTTCTCTCTAATTTATAACAAGTTATCAACATGAAGGTTTAATTATTCAAAGTTTAGTGAATGTAGTAATTTTTTTCTAGGTTAATCATATATCACATGTACTTGTTTTTTTATATATATAGATAATACATAATTTTTGTGTATCTAAATTTTCTACCACAATTTTTGTGTATCTAAATTTTCTACCACACTTTGCTTGTACAATCATACATGTAACCATTTTCTTCTATCTGATGTCGCCACAATCTATTTGTTTTATCGATTTGTGTACATAAATTTGGTAACATATGAATTTTTTTTATACATATGCATTAATTTCCAATTTTTTTTATATACGTGTGAATTATAATATACGTACACACACACACACTAATTTTGCCGCAATCATTGCCTTTTGAATTATGCCTTTTGATGTGGAATTCACGCCTTAAACTTCTGTGCATGTGGTTATTCGTGCCTTTAACTTCTATATAGGTCAATTCACGTGTTTGGTAGCTTTTGCATATTAGTAAAGGATTTAGTTAATTATGTTAACTTTTATATGTGAGGATTTTTTTCCTAATGCATGTTTGATAATTAATTTTTATATCACATCTTGCTGGTATAGTAATTAGTATTTTTAACATGATTAAATATTTTTTGATATTTCCTTATAAATTTTAAATTTATAATTCATCATTTCGTTGCTTATGAAGTATTACAACATTATAATTAATATTTCAAAAGAATAGTATTTGCTCCTAAAGAGCATGAATTATGATTTTCAATATTTTAGAAAAATATTAACATATTTCTAGCAATAGTAGAATATAACGTGCTCTCAAAATAACACATTATAAAGTCATTAATATTCTAGTTCAATTTCACTTACTCTCGAAAAGTATGATAATATAAAATCTAGCATAAATTATGTTTTTTTCCTCTTGAAGAGTAAATCCTTAGTTTATTACGCCAAACAATAATATGTTATTACTTCTAAATATCATGATATTATTGTTATTCTGGAATAAAATACGATTCGATTAAGACATTTAAATAATTCGAAAGAATATTGCAGAATTATTCGAATCAATTAATACAAATCAATATTCTTGAAAAACATTGTGTTGCTATGAAAGAAGCACAATTTTATATTTTAATACTCTTGAACATTATTATGTGATTATTTTTTAACAATCACATTTGAACAATTTTTTAACAATCACATTGTGTTGCTATGATATTATTTTTATTCTGGAATAAAATTTGATTCAGACATTTAAATATTTCGAAAGAATATTGCAGAATTATTTGAATCAATTAATATAAATCAATATTCTTGAAGAACATTGTGTTGCTATGAAAGAAGCGCAATTTTATATTTTAATACTCTTGAACGATATTATGTGCTTATTTTTTAACAATCACATTTAGACATTTGAATGTAAATATTGTACCGATTCTAAAGAATTGTGATTTTAATTAAATAGCTTCTAAAGAAGCAATAGTTTATTTATATCAATATTGTTGAAGAATATTATTTTGAGACTTCGAAAAAGTCAATACTGTGTGATATGAAGAGATAAATTTACTATTGGTAGTACTTTGTTCTCCACTAATAAAAAAGAAACTTACAAAGTTTTTAATAGTGTTTCTTAATTGGTACACTATATTAAACTCTAATGAATAGTTTGATAAATATTGTATTGGACCAAAAGTTCAATAACTCTTTACATTTTATTTTGTGGCATATCTAGTTAGATCATCTTTGGATCAATAATGATACGAAATAGAAATTCAAATGGACATTTAACAAAGAATCAAAAGATTTTTCAATCCAATGAATTCCTACATATTATTTGTTATCTCTATTGAAATTAAAGCTAAATAAGAACTGAATTTTTTATATTTTTGAAAATTAATTATGGTGATATATGAGGTCTAGTCACCCTCCACGATAACCATCTAGATATTATTTGTATTTAATAGATTTGATACATCTACTAAATGATATAATGGCGTTCGCAACCTGAAAGTTTCGAAACTATTTCTCAAATTTTAAATTATGAGCATAATTTTCAAATTACAATTAATACGGTGTCTTGTTAATGCTGGTGAGCTCAAATCTCATCCTTTAAATGAGTGTTAGTTAGAATGACAATAAATGATTTAACACTATTGTTTATTAAGTGTCTCCAAATTAGCCCATGTTTGATACATATTAAAATTTTCATTCTCATTCTTCTACTTATTTTCAACCACATGTTCTTCAATAAAATAATATTTTCCATCACATCAATAACTTTTCCTTTTTTTTCAACCACACATTCTCCATCAATCTATTATTTCAAATACATTCTTCCAAAATAATGTGGCTCAAACACGCCCTTAATTTATAAATTATTATTGTTGATAACAAAGTGTTTCTCATTTCTGTTTAGGGAATGTTACGCATCATGTCAATATCATAGTTCTCTATGTTATAATGGCTCATGATCAGAGCTTAATTTTCCATCTATTTATTTTGATAGTGCATTATATGTAAAATTGATCCACCACATACACTGAGATGAAAAATAAAGAATGTTGATAATAAATGAGTAGTTTGAACTCTTATATAATATCTAAAGATCTAACATGTGATGTTTTTTAACATGAATTGTTGATTGTCAATTTGAATGGACGATTCTCTCAACATTAGAGAGAGGAATTAAGAAATTGAGAATAATGTACAAATGCATCGTCATCGAAATCCTCACAAAAGATTATTTGAACAAAAAGTTTGAAATGTAATTATATATTTAGATGCATTTATTAATCAAAGAGATCAATAATATCTCACATATCAACTTTAAATGCTCCAATTCGAATGAACATCCTATAGTACAAGTAGCTAAAATGATATTTGATGGCAAGTCTAAAGCGTGATAATAGTCGATTTTAATACGAGAAATTTCAAATGAAAATAGAGCAATTAACAAAGACGTCATATTAAGAAGACATATACTTTTGATGAGTATCTAGACATAACAAGTAATAAAACCTCGGAAGAGGCTCATGTACCTAAAACTTGAAATATCTCAATAAGTTACATCATTATAAGATAAGAAATAGAATTGAAAAGAAAAATTTGTCGACTTTACTTTTGCATATGATATACTGCATCATATTATGAGTAGCGAGAATATCAAAATAAATTCGTCATCGATCGAAACAATGATTGGTCAAATAAAATGACGCGATCCTAGTAAAATTGAATTTACTAGAGAAATCGAAGCTTCCGATTCCACAATCCGAACACCTAAAGGTGCATATTTATGCAAAATGAAAATGGAATAAGTAAAGTTGTAATATAAAATGTATGACGCTTTAGATAATAAATTTTGCAAAAACTTGTATAAATAGATAAGTTATCACATGGTTGTGGATGTAATCACAAATCTTTAATTTAAATTTAATATGTATATATTTGATTATAGCCAGCACATGTGGCATGGCTATTAATGTTAGTTTGAAAGATTTAATATGCCTGAAATATATAGTTCATGAGATATTATCATGAGGGTGAGTAAATACACGATGTACTCTTTTTTCCTTGATCAATATTTTGCCCCATCGAATTTTCCTGACAAGCTTTTTAATGATACAACTTTTGTGGTGCATTTAAAAGAATAATGTACTCTTTTTCCTTTATTAGGATTTTTCCTATAGGATTTTTTCTAATAAAGTTTTAATAAGGCATATTTTTTGTGTAATGAATGGCCATAACATACAAAATATTTATTATCAAAATAATACTCTGATATGTATGAGAGTCCCTAGTAGATCTACAAGAACTATTTTTTGAATCATCATATTGCTAAGTCATCAAAGATTAATAAATATCTTGCATAAAAATGGCGTTACTTGAAAATTATACAAGATAACACGAGACATACTTTTCCAAAAATTGCAATATTGAAAACATTGATATACAAAACATAGATGAATTGATACAATAATTGAAATCAGGGGAGCAATTGTTTTCTTTTTCTGTCGATCAAGTTTTGTCCCACTGAGTTTCTAACAAGGTTTTAACAAGGTAAATATTTTATAATGTGTCTTTCAAGGGGGAGTGTTGTAAATTGTAAGTTTATTAGTAGATGACAATTGTATCCTTACAGCCCTAAAATTATTACTATTGTATCTCTAATTATTCCCTATCAATATAGGGTTTTAGTTCTCAATAAAACACACAAGTAATTTATTAACTTCTCTCATTCTCCTCTCATTTTCTCTCTAGTTTATAATATTTAGGACCAAATTTTCCATTTATATAGTAAACCAAGCAATTAGATAACTACAGCGAATGTTTGATTAATTCATTGCATATGAAAAATTGGATCTCTATTTTCTTTTAAAAAGTTAAATTTATTGGATTATTGTGATTTTATTGAGATGGTTCTAAATCATGGAATTCTTTGTGATCTTGATGGCCAAGAATTGTTTGGAGAGCTAAAACTTTTACGAAATCTTTTTGCAAAAAATAAAATAATAATAATAATATTAAAATACGGATAACTGTTGAGATATTGACTTATTTGCAAAGATTCCATTGTTTTACAAATTCATTTATTGCTTATAGGATATTGGTGACAATACAAGTTATAATTTCATCTGTTCAAAAAAGGTTTTCACAATTGAAGTTATTGAAATATTACTTGCGATCAACCATGTCATAAAAAGATTGAATATGCTAAATTTGATAATTTATTGAACATGATTAGCAAGAAAATATTGATTGCAAAAGTTTAATGATTAATCTTCTTGTACATCACACTTGACATAAGGGTGTCCATAATGGACACCCGGCGCCCCCCTATTGGTGGGGTGCCCAGGGCATGACCCAAAGTTTAATTAGTGTTTTTGCTTAATAGAAATGCAACACATATTTTTGAATGATTTGCTGCATTTCTATATTTACTCATGGTAGCTTTCTGCTTCTTCTTTTTTCCCCTCAGATGTACTCATATGGAATTTCTTGAAGATGTTACCAGTTAAGGAAATGATTCTACTTATGTGAGAGTTTTTGGATGTTTTGAAGGTGCTTTCAAGCATAAATAAGTGTTTTTATTTGTACATTTTCTTTTATGATATAAAAAAATAAACATTGAAAGGTCAGTTTTATATTCAACTTATTGACGTATATATAGCTTTATTTTTTTTCTTCATGCTTGTTCTTAAATTAAAGATGGCCACTCTTTTAAATTTTGTATCGAGAACTCAAAATCTCACATCGGACCGCTATTAATTACAAGTTCAAGTATTTTCCCAAGTGGTAGATATTTAGCAAATAGTCCCATTTAGACCATCAACATTTTCTTAACAAATTTTAGAGATCTATTACTTGCACAAGATGAATTATCATGTACAAGTGTTTGCAGCATTGCATTGGCTGCCGACACTGCACTTTTTTGGCAGTGTCCGATGTAGTGCTGCATCTAGACAATGTACAAATAGACTTACTGCAAGTCTTATTATGTCCATGTTGATAGTTGATTAAATTTCAAATTTTAATTTAAGTCAAAATCAACAATTAATTTTAATCACATATTTAATGATATCTACAACTTTTCAATCACAAATTTCATCAATTTTTATTAAAATTTACTCAAATATGATTTTAATCCCCATCAAACAGGAGCTAATTTTTTTAATAGATTTTAGTAAAAATTAATAGAATATATGGTTAAAAAGTTGTAAATTTCATGAAATGTATGGTTATGATTAATTGTTAACTTTAGCCTAAATTGTAATTCACTTTTTAAATTGAATCAAACATGAATTACATATACAAAAGTAAAATTGTGCATGTGTTAATACTTAAAAATACTTAAGTTTAATTTCATTTTTAAATATGTTTCAAAAAAATCATTAGTTACTTAAAAAGTAACTCATTTAATTCTGGCATTAACACGTTAATAGACAAAATAAATAAATAAATAAATATTTAAATAGGCACGTGCATCTAATAAGCAAAATTTGCTAAAATGGAAATTCTAATTTTATAAATAAATATAAATATTAGGTAAAATTAGATGTGAAAAAAAAATTGATTTGAGAGTGTGGCCGTTATTTTTCATTAAAAAAAAAGGAAGAAAAACAAAAGACGGATTAATTTCATGCATGGCCATTGAACTTTAATTTGATTCAGGCATGCAATTGAACTTTACAAAATGTTATATTCAAACAATTGACTCAATTTAACATCTATTTTTAAATGAAAATTTTACATGTTCATGTTACAAGATGTACGATTTAATCTTAGGGTGATGTATTCAATTGGATTTTTAAAAACTTTTATTGACTTTTTTTTAAGTGATAAAAAAAAAGTTCTATCTATGACATAGGAAAATTCGATTTTACTCAAAATTATGTTATCAAAACTCTGGAAAAAACTATTTCTATCGAAAATAAAATTGTTTCTTTAAATCTGCTTTCAAAAGAATCTATCCTTGTTCATAGAAAGAAATTTCAATATATTCATATTAGTCTAATTCAAATTGTTGTTAAACCCTTGTTTAGATTGAGTCTTGACATTCCTGTTCTTATAACCTTAAGAGACAAAAAACTTTTAAGATTTGAGTATTCCTTACTGTCCATGCTCGAGTCTAATCTTGAGAGTGGATCAGTATTTTCAAATTTTTATCCAAATTTTTCTATTAGTCTCCAAGACGGAGCTATTCTCAACGCTCTTAATCTTCGAATTCAAACTAAAAATTTCAACGTTGATGATCGTTCAAAAGCTTTTGCTGTAATTTTTAGAATTTATTACAAACTCTTGAACACTTAACTCAATATTCGTACCCTCAGATCTTCTCGAAGAGATGAAAGTCTCTTAGTGAAGTTAATCAACTTCATTCAAATGTTATGATACCCAAGGAAATACCTTGGAATCTTCAAGAGAGAGGTTTACCTTGGGATTTTGAAAATGCTCAAAATCCTATACCAACTCCTATCAAAAGAAATCCTGAACAAATTATTCATTTCTCAGAAGGAAGTGTTAGAGTCATCTTTGACAAGACATCTTCTTCAAATACTTTTCGAAGAAGTTTTTCATGTAGAATAGATAATAGATCTCAATCTAATTTCGTTCAATCTATTATAAATTCAACTTCTTCTTTTAAAGGAGTTGACTTTGATCCGAACGTTCCAAAAACACATTTTTGTAACACAGATAAAGAAGATGAACCAGAATATCCAAGTTCACCAACTCTGTCTGATATGTTACCACCTTTTGAAAGACTTGATTAGCAATGTAATGTAATTTCTTCTTCTATTAATAGAAGAAATGAATTTAAAATTGATCAGATAAAAGAAGTCAAAAGTTTTAGAAAATTATTTCAAAAAAAGTTTTTCAAAAGAAGAAATTGAATCCTTCTAAGAAGAATTTTTTGAATACCCAGAAGATTTAAGTTTTTATGAGTGGACATATCTCAAAATTTTTAACAAGAAACCTACTCAAAAAAAGGAAAAAGAAGATTATTCAAAATAATGATTCTCTTACAAAAACTTAGAAAACATCTTCCGGTGATACTATTCAATCTTCTCATCCTCCTATGCAAGAAATAGTTGTTCTTCAAGGGAAAACTGAAATTCTTGTTTCTCCTCTCAAAAAGATTTTTGTTGAACGACCTGATGAATCTATGGTTGTTGCTAAAGATATCAAAAACATTCAATCTCAGAACAATTATACTAATATTGTTCTTCAATGTGCTAAAAATATTGTTGATTAAATTAAAGATCATCAACTCAAAAAGAAATTTGCTACTCTTCTACCTTCATCCTCTACTCCTGAACCCGTCATTTTTCAAAATATTTTGAATTGTTTTTCAGAAAAGAAAGCTTCTACTTCTGATTTGAAGATGAAAATTAATCAAATGAAATCTCAAATTACTAATCTTGAAAAACAAATGAAAGAAGTACGAATGAAAGTAGTACTTTTTAAATCTAAATCTGATCATCTTTCTCAAGAGTCTTGTGATGAATCCGACTCAAATGATACTTCTCATGCTTTTCATCCTAGCTATCATTCACCTCATCCTTCTGATAAAGAAGATCATTCAAAACATTCTTCTGATAAAGAAGAAGAAGCTGAAGCTAAGAAGATTATTGTTATTAATTGAATTCACCTTCTTTAAGATAGTTTTTAGATTTCTTTGTAATTTAAAACTTCTCTCTATTATCTTGTAATTTCTCGTGATTTCAAATTTCAAAAATTATCTTGTACTTATTTTAAGATTAATAAACTATTTTCTTCCATCCATAATTGCCTTTAACCTGGGCCTATTTTTGTATCACAAAACAACCTTTTTAGCAGATACTGCTAAACCATTTTTCTTAATAATTTGAATGAATGTATGCAAATGCATGAAATGCTATTCAATACTTTCAGAAAATATTAAAACATTATCAATGTAAACAATGATAAAATTTGAGAATGGATTGAAAATATCATTCATAATTTTTTGAAACTCAGAATGAGCATTTTTTTAGATCAAACGGCATAACATTCTACTCGTATTGTCCGATAGGAACATTAAATGCAATCTTGTATCTATCTTCTTCTTTGATTTGAATTTACCAAAAATCAGATTTCATATCAGATTTTGAGAAGATACAAGTTTTGAATAATCTATTTAGAAGATCTTTCTTTTGATGTAAAGGATAACGAATCCATTGAAGAGCCGAGATGAGAGGTTTATAATTAATTACGAGTCGTGGAGCTCCACGCTCGATTTCAGCAGAATTATTGACATAGAAAACCGAACAACTCCAAGGAGATTTGCTTGGCCAAATACGGCCCTTTTCAAGAAGATCATTAATTTCTTTGATACAATGATCAAGGAAATCCTAGTTCATTTGAATTGGTCTAGATTTGGTGAGGATATTTGATTCTTGAAAATCAGAATTGTATGGAAGGGAAATAATGTCTCTTTCTATCCAAAAATGCATTTGGAATAGTAGTGTAAATTTCTCTTTCAGTTTGTTTTTGAAAAGCTGAAATTTTTTGTTTTATTGAAGATTCTTGCAACCGTTCTTCAATTCTTTTGAATTTGATTTCTTTTTTAAGAAATTGAATATGTTGTTTTTTAAAATTTATATTATTAACGATTTTTGAAATTGTTGCTTCTTTTAAAGATGTAACGCATTTGTAAATTTGAAAAATATTTCTTGACCAAAAATTTTGGTAGATAATTCTTTAGAATCTTCTTTAAAAGGATAAATTTGAACAATGAAAGGTATACCAAGAATAACTTCTTGATCTAAATCTTTAACTAGATAAAATATATTTTTGAAACAAATATTTGAGTTGCAAACATGTGCTCTTGAAAGTTTATACTGAATATTGAGTTTTTTACCGCGGCTCCATATAGTCGCTTAGTAGTTTTTTCAAAGTACTTGGTAAGAATTAATCCTTCCCTAAGACAATTTTGATCTGCACCAAAATCAATAAAAACACGTGTTGAAAGTTTGAATTATTTGTTAATGATAATTGTCATATGACAATACTATTTTTGTAGTTGAATTCGATTAATAACATTAATCTTCTTAGCTTCAGCTTCTTCTTCTTTATCAGAAGAATGTTTTGAATGATCTTCTTTATAAGAAGGATGAGGTGAATGATAGCTAGGATGAAAAACATGAGAAGTATCATTTGAGTCGGATTCATCACAAAACTCTTAAGAAAGATGACTAGATTTAGATTTAAAAAGTACTACTTCCATTCGTACTTCTTTCATTTGTTTTTCAAGAATAGCAATTTGAGATTTCATTTGATTAATTTTCATTATCAAATCAGAAGTAGAAGCTTTCTTTTCTGAAAAACAATTCATAATATTTTGAAAAATGATGGGTTCAGGAGTAGAGGATGATGGTAGAAGAGAGCAAATTTCTTTTTGAGCTGATGATATTTAATTTAATCAACAATATCTTAAATGAGTTCTTCTTCTTTAGTAAGAACATTAATGGTTTCACAACCACAAATTTCTTTTTCTTGGATAGAAGATGAGGAGTTAGAAGAATTATCTGACTCATAGTCAGAATCTTCTTGATATTGAAAAATAGATTCTAGTTCAGAATTAGATTCTTCATCAGAACTGGAAATTATATTGAGAAGTTGAAGTTTAATATCTTCATCAATTTGAAGATTATTGATCTTATCCTTTATATGACATTTATTTGAATAGTGTCTGATTTGCTTACATTTCCAGCAGGTGACATCATTTCCATTTTGAAAACATTTTTTCTTTGAATTTTTTTTTTTTTTTTGAAATTTTGAATATTTTTTTGTAAAATTCTTTTCAAAATACTTTCTCTTCTTTGAAGATTCTCTTTTCTTTCTTTTTGAAGGAGGAACAATTTTCTCATAACCATATTGTTCACAAAAATATCCGAGTTCTTTTCGACTCTCAGTTCTTAATGATTTTAATTTAGCTTTGAGTTTTAAATCATTACAGAGAGCTAATCATTCTTTATTAATAATAGTGATTATCTCTTCATAAGTAAGATTTTGATAATCTTAACTATCATTTTCTCTTTTGATAGTGTTTTTTATTCTTTTAGCAAAAAGTTTAGGAAATTCAGCTATAAATCTTTCCATCCAAAATGATTCATCACAATCTTGATGAAGAATAATTCTCGTAATAAAAGTATCTTTATACCATTTGAAATCTTGTAATGAAGGGCAACGAAGGTGCATAAGAATATCCGAATTCTTTTCGACAAAAGAGATATGATTCCTACGAAATGTTTGATAATAGTATAAACATGTGTCATGAAACTATTGTTTTGTCCTTGATTATCAATAGCAGTAATAATTTCATTCATTTCTCCATCAGTTATATAATTATACCACCAGTTTTTTAGGCATCCAAAAAAATCTAGTGATATAATTGTATACTTGAGCAGGAATAATATTTGAAACAAAGTATGCATTACAACATATAACCATTTTTTCGCACAGTTGAACAACTTGATATTTAGATAAACAATCTAAATTCCATTCAACGATAGATTTTCCATCGTATGAATGTTATTTTGAGGGTTTTTCTTCAAAGAGTAAGTGTCACGCGTTTTATGCAACATGAGTGTTTGGTGTCAAGTTTTGTAATTTTGTATTGGAGTAAGAGTGTCGAATCCACGGGGATTGATATTTGACTTTATATTAAGTACTATAATTAAGTAGCATCTATTTTATCTAGACAATTGATGAATAGTTGATTGATTGTTTTAAACTAATCAAAAGTAAAATATTACGACAAAATTGGAGAATATAAATTATCAAAATGAGAAAACCTATGGAATGATTTCACCAACTTTCAATTATGATTCAATGACATCAAATTATTCTAATTAATTCTCTCATATTTAAAAACAAGAATCCTAAATTATTTCTCTCCCCTCTCTCGAGTGCCGGTTAGAAATTAACCATAAAATTTAATCTCAATATCTCTATTCCAAATTAAAAGCTAGAATTTATCAAAGTCCGATTCTTTGGTGGAGTAAACTCCATAGAGTTTACACTTTTCGAAACCTATAAAACCTGCATTGTGTCAATCTTATGATCACGTCTAAATTCCCCTCTCGAAACCTATAAAACCTGCATTGTGTCAATCTTATGATCACGTCTAAATTCCCCTCTCTCGAGTTCCCGAATTGACTATCATATTTTCATCCAATTATTTATCAGGTAATTGAAAGCATTAAAATCATGACACAATTAAATATAAGCGAAAAATTCCAAAAAAAAAAAATTCATATATTCATCAAACCATAATCTCAAGTGGCCACATCAAACTCTAGCTAAATTATTTAGCTCATGAAGAAATTCATAAAATCTAAATAATCTACAATGGAAAACATAAAGGAGAAAGTAAGAAAAACTCTTTTTGGAGTGTTGCTCGAAGTCCCCTTTGATATTTCCATACTTTATTCAATTGATTTCTTCCATTCTTTGTTTTTAATGTCCTTTGTCTTTAGCCGTTTTTTTCCTTTTTCTCCCACAAAAGCCCCCCCCCCCCCAAATTAGGTCTTCTCACTTGTATTTATAGCATTTTAGAGTTTATGGACGAATTATGGTTGAATTGGGTCAGAAAAGATTCCAAAAATATAAAAATAAATTTCTCGCACAGGCGGCGCCTAGATTGGGAGCCGCGCTTGCTGCTGAATTTTAGAATAGTAGGCGGCGCTCGATTTGGGTAAAACGACAGACTGCACCTTCTTTCAGTATGTTTATCATAATTTTTGGACCTGATGTCCGATTGAGATGATTCAAGATGAGTTGGAAAGATAACTCAAAGAGATATAATTTTTCTTCATACACCATCCTCCAATTCGATTGTTTACTGTGTCAAAAGTGAGTCTCAATATGAGACTAAAAATTCGGAGCAAAACTTTTTCGGTTGGAATTCGATGTGTGATCACTCTTTGGTTATATTTGATCCCTTTGACATCTTTCTTCATCCAATTAACCATTAACACTCTAAAATCTTTATCATGAGGTTTGGCACAACTTTTGAGTATTTGAACTTTAGTCCCCGAACTTTGGATCTCTTACAATTTAGCTTATTTCTCCAATTTTGTCAACTTTCGCTTATTTTCTTCAATCTCATTAACCTACATCACAACATCAAAATCATGCATTAAACATCAACAACTCATAAGAATTAGCCAAATAACAAGTTTAATGACATTGATATTATGAGTGAAATATCACTCATCAGTAAGTCTGGAGCAGTATGAGAGGAATAATAAGGAGGGACTTTAGAGATTCGTCCACTCAACTTATTAATTTGAGGAATTTCATTATCAATGAATTGAGATTCAATCTCATCAATGGTGTTAATATTTTTTGAAGAAGTAATTTTTGATAATTGAGTAGCTAGTTTTTTCAGAACTTTTGATTTAGTATTGAAATTGTCTGAAGATGAAACTTTCGAAATTCTACAGAAAGTTGGAGTAATAACTTTTTTTTTTCATGGCCTTTGAAGATTTTGAAGAACTCTCAACATCAGAATTTATTTCAATTCTATTTAGTTGAGAACAAACAGATTGAAGAACAATATTAGTATAATTGTTCTGAGATTGAATGTTTTTGATATCTTTAGCAACAACCATGGATTCATCAGGTCGTTCAACGGAAATCTTTTTGAGAGGAGAAACAAGAATTTGAGTTTTCCCTTGAATAACAACTATTTCTTCCATAGGAGGATGGGAATCTTGAATAGTATCACCAGAAGATGTTTTCCAAGTTTTTGTAAGAGAATCATTATTTTGAATAGTCTTATTTTTCCTTTTTTAAGTAGGTTTCTTGTTAAAAACTTTGAGATATGCCCACTCATAAAAACTTAATTCTTCTGGGTATTCAAAAAATTCTTCCCACAAGGATTCAATTTCTTCTTTTGGAAAACTTTTTTGAAATAATTTTCTAAAACTTTTGACTTCTTTTGTCTGATCAGTTTTAAATTCATTTTTTCTATTAATAAAATAAGAAATTACATTACATTGCTGATCAAGTCTTTAAGAAGGTGGTAACATATCAGACAGAGTTGGTTAACCAGGTTGTTCTGGTTCATGTTCTTCATCTGTGTTACAAAAATGAGTTTTTGGAACGTTCAGATCAAAGTCAACTCCCTTAAAAGAAGAAGTTGAATTTCTAGCAGATTGAACGAAATTAGATTGAGATCTATCATCTATTCTAGATGAAAAACTTCTTTGAAAAGTATTTGAAGAAAATGACTTGTCAAAGATGACTCTAACATTTCCATTTGGAAAATGAATAATTTGTTCAGGATTTTTTTTGATAGGAGTTGGGATAGGATTTTGAACATTTTCAAAATCCCAATGTGTTTCTCTTAAAGATTCCAAGGTATTCTCTTGGGTATCATAACATTTGAATGAAAGTGGATTAACTTCAACTAAGAGACTTTCATCTCTTGGAGAAGATCTGAGGGCACGAATATTGAGTTGAGTGTTCAAAAGTTTGTAATAAACTATTAAAATTACAGCAAAAGCTTTTGAACGATCATCAACGTCGAAATTCTTAGTCTGAATTCGAAGATTAAGAGCGTTGAGAATAGCTCCGTCTTAGAGATTAATAGAAAAATTTGGATAATAATTTGAAAATACTAGTCTACTCTCAAGATTAGACTCGAGCATGGACAATAAGGAATGCTCAAACCTTAAAAGTCTTTTGTCTCTTAAGGTTATAAGAACATGAATGTCAAGACCCAATCTAAACAAGGGTTTAACAACAATTTGAACTAGACCAATATGAATATATTGAAATTTCTTTCTATGAGTAAGGATAGATTCTTTTGAAAGCAGATTTAAAGAAACAATTTGATTTTCGATAGGAATAGTTTTTTCCAGAGTTTTGCTAACATAACTTTGAGTAAAATCAAATTTTCCTATCTCATAGATAGAACTTTTTCTACCTTTGGAATAATCCAATTTTGAACAGTTTGTTCAATTTTTTCAATTTGAAGTTCTTTTGAATTTGTATCATTTAAAATATTACTTTATGCAGATGAAGATGCAGTATTTTGATCATCAATTTCTTCATTATTTTCTTGAAAATATGTTGAAGTATTATTACTTCCTTATTTTGAACTACCTCATTTACTAAACTAGTTTGATATGAAAGACATAATTAAATATTATAAAAGGAAACAATAGTCTTACCACCGTAGACACAACGTTATAGGCAGGACTGGTGCTTTACCAAAGCCTACAAACGGGACCACCCAAAACGCCTACTCCGGTTAACACAAGCTGACCAACTTCTATTCAGTAGACAACCATGGCTACACACCAGTATTACCCTAGATACAATGACAACAGTAGCTTGACACGATTTTCTCTCACAATATTATGGCTCTGATACTAAAATAGGCCCAGGTTAAAGGCAATTATGGATGGAAGAAAATAGTTTATTGATCTTAAAATAAGTACACTATAATTTCTGAAATTTGAAATCACGAGAAATTACAGGATAACATAGAGAGGTTTTAAATTACAAAGAAATCTAAAAACTATATTGAAGAACGTGAATATCACTTACTTTACACTTGAGGAAAACATATGAAATTGTTCTCCTTTTAAAGATGAAGAGTCCAGATTTGAAACAATTGAAGCATCTTGAACAATATCTTGTCTGCCACTTGAGAGCCACGTAAAAAACTTTTCTTCACATGAGAGAATACTTTCTTCACTTGAGCACTTTAGAGAATCTTGAAAAATATTTTCTTCATTTGAGCACTTGAGAGAATCTTAAAAACTTTATTCACTTGAGCACGTGAAAAATTTTAGTTTGGAAATTATAATACCCGACTTTTTGAAATCTCTGTCAAGTTTTCTTTTTGAGTGTCGGTAAAGCTGGGAGAAATAATTTGTTGGCTGATAAACACATCTTGAAAAGTAAATCCTTTGATTTTTGAGCACGGTATTAATAAAGTTCATCAAGAAAACTCCGACCATGTAGTCATTTGATAGTCTTCAGATTTTCTTGATCAATTAAATCGTCAATTTCAAACCCACAACAATCATCTTCATTATCATAGGCATGATCTGATTTTTCATTTGAAGTACCCGGCTTTCATTTCTTAGAAGTGGCTTCTTCTAAATTCGCAATTTTTTTTCGAAATTATAGATAATTTTTTCGGAGTTTTACACTGGCATAACATAGCCAATAGTTTTGATTTTTCTATAAAAAAATCGACAGTTTTTTCTTATTCTTTTTTAGAGGGAACTCCGATGTTCTTTTGTTCTTGAATCCATGAGTTTACTGCCTTAGGACATCAATTTGTTTCATGAAATTTAGACCACCATTTGATTTTGAATCTTCTTGCAATCCTTTTGACATTAAATTCTGAACCAGGATTTTGAATAATTTGATAGTCCCAACAGAAAATCCATGAGACTTTGAGATTCATTGAAAACTGAAACAAAAGATTTTCTCGAAGCTTTAAAAAGGGTTTTGCCTCCTTTTTGAAATGTTCGAACCATTGACGAGTAAGACTAGATAAAACAGTCTCGTCAATGCCAAAATATTCAAACCATGTTTGAAATCATTCTGAAAAACTATTTGAACAAGCCTGATTAAAAAGAATAAACCAGGAATACGAAACATGTCTAAAGAAAAAGACATTAGACCATTGATCAATGTAGTCAAAGTAATTGAAACAAGATTCAAATAAAACATTGTTAGAAAGATTTATTTTCTTCTCATTCCATGAGCTGGTCTCCCAGTCTTCATAAGACCAAACCCTTTGAATATAAATTTTTGAGAAATCAATGTAATTTTATTTTTGACCATTTGCAGTATGAGTAATAACAGCTAATCCTATTTTGACGAGAATAGTTTCATAATATTCTCTTGATTTTTTATATATTTTTTGTAGGAAATGGAAATTTGAGGTAAAAAGTTTTGAAAACATTCATCAAGGGATGAGTATCTATGAATCCATGAAGTTTATATTTCACAAATGGGTANAAAATAAAATTTCAATAAGTCACTCGTACATACCAAGATTTTGGGAGACTTTTAATATATATATTTCAAAATTTCAAGATGATTTAATCAATAAAGAATTCATTTTGAAAACTGATTGTAAATTTTCAAAAGACGTTAACAATCTTATTTCAAAACAAATTTTTGCAAGATGACAAGTTATTCTATCTTGTTTTGATTTCAAAATTCTATATATACAAGGAAAATCTAACTATCTTGCAGACTTATTAACTATAGAATTTTGAAATCAAAACAAGATAGAATAACTTGTCATCTTGCAAAAATTTGTTTTGAAATAAGATTGTTAACGTCTTTTGAAAATTTACAATCAGTTTTCAAAATGAATTCTTTATTGATTAAATCATCTTGAAATTTTGAAATATATATATTAAAAGTCTCCCAAAATCTTGGTATGTACGAGTGACTTATTGAAATTTTATTTTTGTACTTTTCAGTTTAAAATTAGTACCCTGGAGACTTTTTAAAAAAAAAATATTAAGTCACTGTTTGGTACACATTAAAATTTTTATTTTCATTCTTATACTAATTTTCAAACACATATTTTTCAATAAAATAATATTTTCCATTACATCAATAATTTTTTTTTTCAACAACACATTCTTCATCAATTACAATTCCAAAATACATTCTTCCAAAATAATGTAGCTCAAACACACCCTTATATTTTGAAAACCAAAATTTTTTTAGAGACTTCCCAAAAGTTTTAATTGAATATATCAAAACTTTTAAATACTTTTTAAAAGACTATAAAAATCTCTATTGAATATACCAAAACTTTTAGCCCATGTTTGATTTCCATAGAACATAGAATTTTAGGTTAAAAATAGACGTCAACTGAAGTTGTAGTATATGAGACACTTTGTAAAGTCAGCGACGAGGCTCAAATAAATTAAAGATTAGGGGCCAAGGTGACACTAAGCCCCCATTTTATAGAATTTTATTTGGAAATAATGAGTTTTTAAATAGTAAATTTTTGAAGAATATGCAATTAAAAGGTAGGAAGAATTCTAGTTTATATGAAGATTATTTTATTACGACAACATGTTGTTAAAAATGAATATGAAAAATAAACAAAAAAAGAGTTTTAAAAGTAAAAATGTCAAACAAAGGCTCAACGAAAAGATCAATGACCATTATTTAAATTAGGGTGTGTTTGAGCCACATTATTTTGAAAGAATCCATTTTGAAATATTAGGCCTTTGTTTGACATCCATTTTTTTCGTTCACTTTCTCATTTTTTTCTCTTTCTTCATTTTAACCACATTCTATCAATAAAATAATAATACACATAAATTCAAAAAAATTTCTTACTTTTTAACAACACATTCTTCCATCAATCATTATTCCAAATCAAATTATTCTTCAAAATGGGTGTCAAACACAACCTAAATTAATGGAGGATGTATGTTTGAAAAAGAAAGAAAAGTTATTGATGTGATAGAAATATTATTTTATTAAAAAAATCTGTGATTGAAAATGATTAAAAGAATGAAAATGAAAATTTTAATTGTGTTCAAACGAAAACGAAAGCTTCACCAGAAATGTAAATATTTATAAATTCACCGAAAACCCCGTGTTACATAACAATAAGCCGCCTGCTATTGAATGCCACGTCATTTGACGTGTCGTAGACCGGATCTCGACAACAACTTATCTCCCCTGTAAAGTACGTCCCAGATTAGTATGAGAGGAGAGATTTTTCACCCGCCCAAATTTTCTTTGTATCATTCAATTTTGTTAATCAAAACCCTAATAATCAGATCAAATCTTTGTACAATTCATTAATCTCAGACCCCATATGTGAATAATTTCACAGTTTCGCACACAAAGAATTAGTAAAAATGGATGCGGTGTCGATCCGGGTGCCGTATAAGAACTTGAGGCAAGAAGTGGAATTGGTGGGCGTGGATGAATCGGAACTGCGTCGGTTACAGATCCATTCGTCTAATTCCTCATCGTCCCCATCCAGGATATCCGACAGCGGAGAAACGCCACCGGATTCGAATCAGAACCAAAATGTTGAGCCTCCGAAAAACTGTAGCTTGATTACGTTGATCTTGAGTTGTACGGTCGCTGCTGGAGTTCAATTCGGCTGGGCATTGCAGCTCTCCCTTCTCACTCCTTACATTCAGGTATTATTATCGTATACATATGTACTTCTGTTTCATTGTACTGTTAAAAAGCTTAGCTTAATCTAACGGACGTGGTATTTATGTATTATTTTGGTGGATTGATTAGTGAGTATGGGTGTTCTTAGTCTTTATTTTTTGGACTTTTGTGGCCTGTATCTTTAGTGGGATTTTGGGAATGTGTGGATAATGATTTCCGTTCATTGGATTTTGGGATTTTTCATTTTTTCCCTTGACTGGATATAAAGTTATGATCTGGAAAAAGAAATAATTGTTTTTTCTTTATATTCGGTTAATTGTATAGAATTGTACAACGCTCTGTGTATATGGCTTTCGTTGTTTTTGGTGGGGTACGAACAAGTTTAAACAGATATGTAGAAAGTATGGTTACTTCATCTAATGGAACCAGTTGGTCGAGTTTTAGAAATGTGTTATAGAAATGCTAAACACAGAATTCACCAGAGGATTTGATGTAAGATGTGAAAGATGGAGGCAGTAACAATGTATAAATTGCAGCAACTTTATTTTAGTATTTCCGTATGCCATCTACTTGAACAAAATATGAACAATGAATTTATAACTAATTTCAGAGTGATATTTTTATATGCATTTTAATGATCTAATCAAAATCAAGCAGCCAACAAATTAACAACAAATAGAAAACTAGATAAAAATTAATGGTTGAGATAATACTCAAAACGCCCAAGAATTAAGTAAAGATTCCCCTTTTTCTTTTTCTTTTTGCATTTATTTTGTTGTTCTTCTCTTACCATTATGCTCTTTTCCTAGTTTTTTATTTCAACACTAAAAGCCACTAATATCTCGCCCATGGGGCACTTTTGACAACTATGTGCAGTTGTGCATGGACATAGCTTCTTCCATCCCTTCAGTTGTGATTAGCTGATTTGCAGATATATTTACTTTTTATTGTGGTGATTACAAATCCCATTTTCTTTTCTTCATTTCTTTCTAGGAATGACAAAAAGACCCGGTCGGTTTGAGATCTGTGGGCCCCGATCCAAATGGGCATGAATTCCTTGCCATGTAGGGTTGGTGGGTGGGTTTGGGGAAAGTCTTGCTTGGACTTGATTTTAGAATGGGGCAGGTTTTCCCCGTTCCGTTTAGTATTATTGATAAAATTAAGCCATTGTTTGATCCCCAATATTTTTAAAATACATTTTTTCCCTCTTCTTTTCAACCACACATTTTTCAATAAAATAATATTACATGCTAACCCAAAAATTTTTCTTATTTTTTAACTATACATTCTTCATCAATTTACTATTCTAAAATGCATACAAAAAAATGGGGCTCAAACAAGCGTTAAATTTCAAATAATAATAATAACAACAATAATAAACTATTAAATGGAGCAGTAAACGGGATCTTTATTCTCGTCCGATTAATCAGTTCTTTAAAAGATCTATCAGACTTCAAATGAGTGTCCACCCTGTCTTAAGTGGAGCAATGGGCGAAATCCCCAACAAGGTTAGGCTTGGAGTGGCCGCCTTGTCCCGAACCCTTTTCATTGTCATCTATCAGACTTCAAATGAGTGTCCACCCTGTCTTAAGTGGAGCAATGGGCGAAATCCCCAACAAGGTTAGGCTTGGAGTGGCCGCCTTGTCCCGAACCCTTTTCATTGTCATCTATCAGACTTCAAATGAGTGTCCACCCTGTCTTAAGTGGAGCAATGGGCGAAATCCCCAACAAGGTTAGGCTTGGAGTGGCCGCCTTGTCCCGAACCCTTTTCATTGTCATCCCTATTTCTTTCAGCTATTAATTGAGTGGGTAGTGTAGCATATTAGCTGCTTGTCATTGATAGTTCTGTATTACGCCTGCTTATTTTCTTTAGTACCATTTCTTTTTCACTCTGGCCACACTACTAATTGGAAGTGTCACAAATCGAAAATAGATTAAGAGAATGAAGACTAAGGTCTCTCGGTATGTCTGACCTAAAGAAGCGCTTGTACACAGAAGTAGTGGCTGCAGTGCCGTTCAAAATATAACAAGATACAAGAGTGGAGGTAGACCAAAATCAACATAACTTGACATGGGTTTAAAGGATTTGGATCGTGGTAGATACATGAATGGATTGCACGGAGTGGTGATAAATGATTCATGTAGTTGACTCAAAATTTAATAAGAATAATACTTAGTTTGTGGTGTAATGTAGGTTTTTATTTACCTTATAGGTGGGACGAAAACATTAATTTTTGAAAGAACGAGATAAAATTTGGATAGCAAGTTTTTCTCTTATCTTATCCTAACAATATAAAAGAGGCAGTTTTTTTGGGACAGATGTTGAATTTTCCTATTGTCAACCAAAACGATGTTGTTTAAACATTTCCCCATTTGTTTTCATAATCCGTATTCCCTATGTCCATTTTTACTCCGTCTCCATGACGGCACTAAGAAGCGCATTTTGAACTTCCCTTTCGCTTCTCTTCCATCCATCAAAACACATCGGTAAAATTAACAAGAAATTAAAATTGGATAGGAGAAGAAGAATTTCTGAGAATGAAAATTTGGCTGCAATAAATGATACCGCTGAAAGATATTTTAAGGAGAAAGAGTATCTTTATCCGAATAAAATGTCAAGATATCTAAATACAAGTTTATTTGAAAATGGATGGCATAGATGAAATTGAAATAGGTTCAAGGAAGAAAATGTAAAAAAAAAAAATTTCCCCTTTTGTTTCTAACTTTTGTTTTTGTATTTTTTTGTTGAAACTTTCAAGTTTTTTATTGAACAAGTTTTATTAAATAAGATTTAGCCCCCGTTTGGTATACATTAAAATTTTCATTTTCATTTTTCTACTCATTTTCAACCACATTCTTTAATAAAATAATATTTTCCATCACATCAATAACTTTTCCTTCTTTTTCAACCACACATTCTCCATCAATCTACTATTACAGAATACATTCTTCCAAATTAATGTGGGTCAAACACACCCTTAATTAGTGATGTCTCCAAAAATAACCGAAAATCAGTGAACACTATTACGTAGCCAACTATACTACGACATGTACGTTGCACGAAGGTCTCACTAGTATAAGAAAAGAATGACGTGGAATCCCCAATTGTAAACATTAATGTTGAAGAAAGTTTTGTTGTTTCATTGTATGTGTGGGAAGTGATTATAACCTGTTTAAATTATAAATAGATAGCAATCAGTGGTAGAACTTGTAGGCCCAATGAAAGGTGTAGATATAAAGTATGTTTGACAAAAAATGATCGCTTCCCAAACATGCACTTAGTTAATAAGCCTTTCTACAAATATATCTGGTTTATTATTGTGCATTCCCTTTTTTTCTTGTTTGATTAACGTTTCTTTTATTTCCTTCTGCTGCAGACACTTGGTATAGGACATGCATTTGCTTCATTTATCTGGCTTTGTGGTCCCATAACAGGCCTTGTGGTACGTGGTAACACAATTCTCTTTCAACTATTTTAGTTTTTTCTAATTATAGTGTATTCAGTTCGATGGCATCAATTTATTTCAGGAAGCTCAATGGAAGTGAAATAATCATATAATTTAGTTGAGTTTTTACAAAACCGTGATAGTTATAATTGTAGGAATTCTGTGATAGTCAATTATGAAAGTTCATCACTTGCTTGGTTATTGGATTGTGGTATTCTGCTGCAAAGTGAGGTTAACTTTGCCTGATATGTCAAATCACTCGTAGAAATCGTTTTTTTGGGAAAACGTGTACTTTTTAGATGTACACAATACAAACGATATTGGTAAAACCTGCAAATTTGTTTACTTGTCTAATACAATGCGTGTAACCATGTATTTTTATATATATATTTTTGTTAGCTTCGTTCATTCTGAAATTATGCAAGTCATCTTTCTTCTCACGTTCCTCTTGACTTTGAAACACAAACAAAACTTATCGCTGCTATGGAATAAAAAAATTGCATTTCCTAAAATGTTTTCTGGAAAAGTATTTGTACTTTCAACTGGAAAACTGTAATAGTATTGTTGGATTTACTGATAACATCAGATCTTTATCATCACTAGTCACATGAGCAGTCACATTGTAAATTTGATTTTGTCGTGATTGGGAATGAAATCTAGTTTCTGAAGAAGGTAGAGTTTAGGATATGTACAAAACAAATGATATTGACAGACCTTGCCAATTTGGTTGCTTGTCTAATAAATATTTTTGTGTAACCATGTACAAATTTTTGTTGAGTTTGTTTTCTTCATTTATTCTGATATTATTCAAGTCATCATTCTTCCCGTTTTCCTTGTGTCTTCATAACAAGCAAAAGTGATGCAAAACTTTAACATTGATTTAGAAATAAAAGATTTACAATTTTCTCAGCTTTCTTTTGGAAAAGTGTTTTGTACTTTTAAACTGTAAAAATAGAATAGTAACGTCTAATGTGGAGTTTAGTGATAAAATTAAATCTTGACCATCACTGGTCATGGATAATCATGGTGGCAAATTGGATTTTCTGGTGATTGGGAATGGAATCTAGTTTCTGATGGTTGAATTTGGGATGTAATTTTCATTTTACTTTGAATAAAGCAACTTTGAAGTCCAATATGTTTGGTGATATGAACTGTTGATAAATTTCTGAACAACTATGCAAATATTCACTCTCATGTTCATCTAAGAAACCTTTTTTAGATATTTTATTAATTCTGTCTTTCAGGTTCAACCTTTTGTTGGTATATGGAGTGATAAGTGTTCTTCAAAATATGGTAGAAGAAGGCCATTCATTTTTGTTGGATCTCTCATGATCTCAGTTGCTGTATGTTGTGAAACTCCTATTTGCCTTTCAGTTATTGGGGTTTTTTTCCTTCATATCTGTTAAACTAAATCTTGTAATGCAGGTGATAATAATTGGGTTTTCTGCAGACATTGGTTACCTTATAGGAGATACAAAAGAACACTGCAGGTATTCTTGACCCCTTGATAATATGTCTTTTTCGTTTTTCTTGCTTGTGAATGTCAATATGTGTTTAACCAACTCATGCAAACGCAGCACATTTAAAGGTACTCGCCCAAGGGCAGCTATTATCTTCATAATTGGGTTTTGGATGCTGGACCTTGCAAACAACACAGTGCAGGTGAATTCTAAAAGATCAAATTAATGTGCACCCACATGGTGGAAATTTTTTTTTTTGTCTAAAGTTCAATATTTTTAATATTAAAAATAGAGAAGTGATTTCTGAATTATTATAGGGTCCAGCTCGAGCTCTCCTGGCCGATTTATCTGGTAATCCTTCTCCGCCTACTAAATCTGATAAAAAAAATGAAAAGTAGTATAATTTGTATTTTTGGCCACTGAACTCTTAATAGCGAATATATATCATTCTACTCTTCATGCATTATCTTTTGAACTATAACATAAGTTCAATTCGAGCATTTGTTATGTAATTTATCTACTGCTGAAGCCTGGGAGTTGGTAAGGACTAAAATAAATAGGGTAGCCAATCTATTCAATTAGGAATAAACCCCCTGTAAAGATATCATTCTTTGCCTGGCACTTGCTTAATAAACGGCTTCCATTGGATGATATAAATTTTATCTCAAAAAAATTCCCCATACGGTTTGCACATTTATTTTTTTTTGTGGAAAAAATGAATCATACAACTGATTCTGCCACTTCAGTTTATTTTATTTAATCATTTTTATCTTGTTTGCAATTTTAGAAGTTTAAAGCTGTTCTTCAGACCTAATCTACCACCCTATCACATTGTCCATTGGCATAAGCCTTACATCAATTGGAAACTCTCAAATTATAAAAAGCCCCCCAGATTGAACAATCCTATGATCATTCAGTGGAATCAGAATAAGTTTTACATAATTAAGTCAAAGTAAAGTGGAAGAATTCGTAACATTGCCCCACCAACATCTAAGTGGCATCTGTCTCCCCTTTCTCCTCTGTAAAACTTTTGTACACACACAGACTTGTATAAATCTAAGAATAAAAATGCATGACTGTAATACCTGCGGCATTACTACCCGTACCATCCTCTGCAGCCACCGTTACATATTCTCTTTACTAGCATTGGCATCATTAGTCAATCACCGAACTCCACCGGTCCAACTTAAGAGACTATTCTTTATGTAGGAATAATGCTATCTATGACAACTGCTGATGATCAACAGTTTAGATAGCAATTAAGTGATATTAATTGATATGTCATCTTAAATTTAGGCTATGGATCTGATAGGATTCTGCTGGAGAAAAAACGAACAAGATATGAATGAACCAAACTTTGATTGAAACTGAAGAAATGATTACAGAAAGATAACAGATGCTGATGATCTATAGTGACTCTGAATCTACCCCTCTCTTGCTCTTTAATTGCCTGCCTTCCAATTCCCTCCACTTCTTATTTATAGATCTCCTCTAACTAACTAACCCTTTCTCCACCAGATTCTGTTACTTCCCGCCAGGTCTTCATGCCTTCTTCTGGGTCCTTCTAGAATAAGTAAATTGTATAGGAGGTCTATCATTACCCCCGGTTTCCAAGATCACCTTGTCCTCGAGGTGGAAATCAGGAAAATGTTGGCAGATAGACTTGTATGATTCCCATGATGCTTCGGATGCTGGTAAGTGGAAATCAGGAAAATGTTGGCAGATAGACTTGTATGATTCCTATGATGCTTCGGATGCTGGTAAGCCCTTCCATTGTATCAATACTTCCTTTTCAGAGTGCTGACCCTTTTCTACCGAATGAATTCCCAAAACTTGATCAGGTTCTACAGCCCATTCTAAGGTAGCGTCCAACTGTGGAGGAATCTGTTGGGTTGCCACCGCAGCCCCCTAGTGCCTTCTTGAGTTGAGAAACGTGAAAAATTGGGTGAATTATAGAAGGGGCAGCTCTAGTTTGTATGCTACTGACCCTATTCGTTTGACAATTTTGAATGGGCCAAAATACCTAGGTCCCAACTTCTCATTTTATTTCTTTGCCAAGGAGCGACGATGATACGACCTTAGCTTTACATACACAAGTTCCCCTTCGTCAAACTAGACAAGTCTTCGTTGTTTGTCTACAATCATCTTCATCTTTGCTTGATTTCGATTGAGGTGAGCTTTCAATTCCTCCTGGATAGTATCCCTGTCCATCAACTGTTGCTCCATCGTTGATGCGCCTGTCTTTTGTGTTCCATAACGGATAAGTGGGGGAGGGTCCAGCCCATACACAGCTAGAAAAGGTGTAGACTTCGTCGATGCATGAAATGTGGTGTTAAAACCAATACTCCGCCCAGGGCAGCCATGAATACCAGGTCTGAGGTTTGTCGTAAGTGAAACATCAAAAGTATGTTTCCACACACCTGTTAACGACCTCTTTCTGCCGGTTAGATTGCGGATGATATGCAGTGCTCCGATGTAAGCAATTTTCTTGTAGCCTGGACAACTCCGTCCAGAAATGACTCAGAAACACCTGATCTCTGTCGGACACAATGGATCGTGGAATCCCATGAAGCTTCACTATCTCCCTTACAAAAACTGTGGCAACCCTTGAAACAGTAAATGGATGTTTGAGTGGCAAGAAGTGCGCATACTTACTGAGGCGATCAACTACTACCAACAATGAGTTAAATCCCCCTGATTTTGGCGGCCCTTTGACGAAGTCCATCGATATATCTTCCCAAACTTGATGTGGTATCGGCAAGGGCTGCAAAAGGCGTGCTCGTGAAAGTGCCAGATTTTTGTTGAGTTGTCCCCCCCCCCCCCCCCCCCCCCCCCCCCCCCCCCCCCCACCCCCCCCCCCCCGCCCCCCCCACAAATACATGTCACTTGTGATTCTCTTATAGGTTCGCAAAAACCAATGCCCACTTGCTGTGGAACTCCTTAAGTAGTGTTGGAATCAACGAGGAAAGGACTAGTCTTCCTTTGTATAAGAGCCTGCCTTGATTAAGTGAGTATTTAGGATGCGAATCTGGATCTTTTCGAAGCTCCTTCTTGATTCTGGATAGTAATGGATCCTTATCAACTTGCTCCACTATCAATTGCACATCCACAATCATTGGAATTGTGATAGCTGAGAGTTTAATTGGGGAAGAAATTCTGGACAATGCATCAGCCGCCTTGTTCTCTACTCCGGGTCAGTACTGAATCTCATACTCATAACCCATCAATTTAGTGCTGGAATTCTCCTGGTACTACCCTCTGTTCCAGTAGATATTTCAGGCTTCGTTGGTCTGTACGAACTATAAACCGAAGTCCTAGCAAATAATGCCTCCATTTCTGGATTGCAAGGACCGTAGCCATCAACTCTCTTTCATAAACAGACTTCTGCTGAGAGTTTATTGACAATACTTGGCTGTAGTAGGCAATGGGTCGTTGATTTTGCCTCACCACTGCCCCCAGCCCATACCCTGAAGCATATGTTTCGACAATAAAGACTTTCGAGAAGTCCTGCAAGTCCAGTACTGGCACTATAGTCATTGCTTTCTTTAATTGTTGGAAGGCATCCTCCGCTTCCTTAGACCAACAAAATGCATCCTTCTTTTAACTGTTGTGTCAATGGCCAAGAGATTGCCCCGTAACTAGCCACGAAGCGACGGTAGTAGCCTGTTAAGCCCAAAAAACCTGAGTTCCCTAAGAGTTTTGGGTGAAGGCCATTGAACTATTTTGCTAGGGTCCTCAGCTACCCCTTCTGCTGAGACCAGATGTCCTAAATAGTCCACCTGTTGTAGTGCAAATGAACACTTCTTAGCATGGGCGTAGAGCTGATGCTTAGCCAAGACCTTAAACACTGATTCCGAATGTTCCCCATGTGACAACAGGTCCTTGCTATACACCAAAATTTCATAAAAAATGACCAACATAACCTTCCTCACATACTCCTTGAATACTTGGTTTGTTAAGGACTGAAAAGTAGCCGGCCTGTTGGTAAGACCAAATGGCATCACAGCACATCCTCCTGTCTTACCCTGATCTGATGATATCCTGATTTTAAGTCCAATTTTGAAAATATAGTCCCTCCATGAAGCTCATCTAATAGCTCATCAATAACAGGAATGGGTAATCTATCCGGAACGCTGACTTTGTTCAAGGCCCTATAATCAACATTGAAGCGCCAGCTCTTATCCTTTTTGACGAGCAACACTGGGCTAGAGAAAGGGCTTACAATGGGCTGAATGATGCCAGCGGCACACTTTTCCCGAACCAGCCGCTCTATCTTATTTTTTTGGATATGTGGGTATCGAAAAGGCCTGACACTCACTGGTTCTGTGCCTGCCTTTAACAGAACGGCATAGTCAGTTCCCATTCTGGGGGTAATCTCTCTATCTCACCAACCACCTGATTATATCGCTGCATTACTTGTTTTACGATTAGAGGTATCTCCTCCACTTGTGTTTTTCTTTCATTTGCTTCAGGTATATTCTCCAGCCATAGCCCCTGCCCCACCTGTTGCCGTGCTTTTACCATTGCCTTGAGAGAGAAATTCCTGATTTGCTGAGCCCGGAATCTCCTTTCAGCATGATCGTCGTCTCACCCATTCAGAATTGCATAATTAACATTTTCCAGTTGACTTCCATACTTCCCAGGCTACAGACCCATTGCATTCCTGAGACTATATCTGTGCCACCCAACTCCAAGGGCAAAAAATCTTCTACCACTATTAAGCCTTGCATTTCCAGCGTAATCCCCCTTTGCTGATACCCTTTCCTTTGACAGATTCTCCCGAGCACGTGACAACCCCATAACTTGTAGTGGCTATAATTGGTAGTCCCAACTTCCTGACTAACTCTCGGGAAATAAAATTATGAGTTGCCCCACAGTCGATCAAAATAACCACCTCATGCAGCCGCACGATGCCCTTAATTTTCAGCGTTCCCGGCGTGGTCAATCCAACAACTGAGTTTAGCGAGAGCTCAACTATCTCCACCACTTCCACAGGCGGTTCCTCCACTAACTCATCGCGGTTGTCATCTTCTGTGCACTCTCCTTCCTGCACCAACAACAACCTTTACTCACGATTTTTGCAACGATGTCCCACGATGTACTTCTCATAGCACCGGAAACATAGGCCTTTCTCCCGCCGTGACTGCCACTCAGCATCTGTCATTCGTTTTGTTGGATATTCTTGGCTTTTTCCCCCACCGTCACTGACCTCGTAGGGATGCGCTCGGTCCTTTTTACTTCAATCCAATTTGGGGCTGTCAATGATTTAATCCCCTTTTGGGCAGAGTTTTCCATTTTTAGCACCAAGTTGCGCTCCTCCATGCGTTGGGCCACTTCCATTAGTTGGCCCAACCGTTTTCAGCACATTGATAAAAAATCCTTCCAGCTCTTCATCCGTCATTCCCACTACCGGCGCAGCCAGGGCTTCAAACATTCGTTGGAAGTCAGTCACTGAATCCTCTTGTTTCACTCCCACGAACTTTTCGCATAGACTGCCTTCCTGAATTGGCGGGCACTGCATCAAAACTTGCTGTCGGAATTGTTCCCAACTGTGGAACGGTGTTCTAGCCTCCGTCCATTGCAGCTAGGATAGAACATCTCCTTCCAAACTTACCCCAATTGCTCCAATTTTCTCCCGTTCGGTTAGTCCATTCATTTCGAAGTGCATTTCAGCAAGAAATAGCCACCTGTCCGGATTTTCCCCACTGAAAATTGGCATTTCTAATTTCCTAACTTGCTGCCAGTTGTTTTCTTCCTTGCCCTGATCCACATCTGCCCGGATTCCTTCATCATCGGTGTCGACTGATCTTTCAGGCCACTTTTCCCTATGTACTGCCCGTTGTCCAACTCGGTGTATGTTAGGTGGAGCCTGTGGGTCCATGACGCTGCCTGAACCTTTACCTTGAAAATTCTTACTCAACTTTGCCTTTGTATTTAACAATGATGCCACAGCTTTCTGGGTGTCTTCCATAGACTGCAAAACTTTGGCCATGTGGCCATGTGTTGGGTGAGGTATTCCACTGATTTTTCCAATCCCTGTAACCTCTGCAGTTCCCCCCTCACTTCATCTAGCTCCTTCTCTATCGCCTCCACCTTACTGTGTTTTCTTTTGTGCCATCAGGATAAACAACCCTGATACCAATTTGATAGGATTCTACTGGAGAAAAAAAGAACAAGATATGAGTGAGCCAAACTTTGATTGAAACTGAAGAAAATGATTACAGAAAGATAACAGATGCAGATGATCTGTAGTGACTCTCAATCTACCCCTCTCTCTTGCTCTTTAATTGCCTGCCTTCCAATACCCTCCACTTCTTATTTATAGATCTCCTCTAACTAACCCACCCTTTCTCCACCAGATTCTGTTACTTACCGCCAGCTCTTCAAGCCTTCTTCTGGGTCCTTCTAGAATAAGTAAATCGCATAGGAGGTCCATCAGGATTCCATTTAAAAATGACATATCAATAAATGCCACTTAATTACCACTCAAAACTGCTGATAATCAGCAATTATGATAGAGAACATTATTCCGTATGTATATCTGAAAGATAACATTTACATATAGGAGAGAGAAATTTCCAGTTGGGTTGACTGGAAGAGAGGAGGAGATCTGATAGAGGACAGAAAAAGTTGGGATGTGGAATGGGATAATGCAGTGGAAGACCCTTTCACCGTCTTACCTTTTCTGTTTCTTTTGGGGCCTACAGCTGAAGCTCTACTTCTATCCCCACCATATTGCATGGACAGATCACGTAGGACATTTTCTGTTATGTTTATTTGCAGATCTTGGTGGAAGGGGTGCATTGAGCCTGCTGTTGTAGTTGAATGGTTAAGCTGAGACAGATTGTGGGGTGCAGATCACGTAGGACATTTTCTGTTATGTTTATTTGCAGATCTTGGTGGAAGGGGTGCATTGAGCCTGCTGTTGTAGTTGAATGGTTAAGCTGAGACAGATTGTGGGGTGCAAATTGAAACCAAAGACTAGTTTAGTTGCTAAAGACTTTTTTCCCCAAAGGAAAACAAAGGGAAAAAATATCTGTCCCATCATTTTCTGTAACATTTTTGAGTCGGAGGTTAATAGTTTTCTATAGTATATAGTTCTTACACGTTTTATATTTTTATAAATATTTAATATTTATTAATTACCTAATGGTAGGTCCTGATCAAAGAAACTCAGCAAATGCTATATTTTGCTCCTGGATGGCAGTTGGAAACATTCTTGGATTTTCTGCTGGGGCTAGTGGAAATTGGCACAGGTTAGGTATTTGTGAATTCTGCAATAATTTTCTCTATATTATGAAATGCTTATTTGGTCTGTATTATTGGGAGCTTTGTGTTTCTCAAAAAATTATTATAGGACTAGCAACAATTACATTTCAAGTGGTACACTCTGCTTCCTTTCTTTTCAATAAAATATGTAACAATATGTGTTCTTCGATATATCTGTACTTGGAGCATGTTTGGATATGCTTCTTTCTAAAAATGAAGCCACGGGCATGGGTTCGTTTTTAGAATCTTCATGTATAGAAAGAAGCACACCCAAACGTGCTATTATTAAGCTTTTTTCTGAATGATTGATACATATAGTATGTTCTGAACAGATGGTTTCCATTTCTGACTAATAGAGCTTGTTGTGAACCATGTGGGAATCTGAAAGCAGCATTTTTGGTTGCAGTGGTGAGTTTGATCAAACGGTTTAAATTGAACAGTGATATATCATTGCAATTGATGGCTTATTGTGTAATCAAACTGCTCTGTTTCCATTTCATATGCATCATATGACATCTAGCGGAATTATCTTAAAATTTTATGAAAACAATTTATCTTTTTGTAGATTTTGCATTTTACCTTTACTTGCTGATTAGAGGCCCTGTGATGTGGGGACCATTCTCAAGAACCAAAAAGAGGAAGCCATATGTGTGTCTTTATTATATAAATTAAGCCCCTATTTGGTTTAGCTAAAATTCAGATTTTTAGTAGATTTTGTTAAAAGTTAATGAAATGTGTGATTGAAAAGTTGATAAAAGTTGTGGACCCCATGAAATGTGTGGTTGAAAATGAATTTTAGAAAATGGGGGCCAAACGAGGGCTAAATGACAGTGAAAATTATACTAATTTTTTATTTTTTTTCTGAAAACAATTTATATTGTTGCATTTTGTAGTTTAACTTTTGCTGATAAGAGACACTTGTACATATACAGTAAGCTAGGTTTTTAGCATTTGGCACGCCTTTGATGGTGTACCTATGCTATGACTGCTGACAATATATAAGTAATTGTGAGCAAGCGTATCTCTGTATATTTCTGTTCATATGCAGAATGTGGCAATTTTTCTGTAGCTTTTGTTATTTTACAATTTTTCACCTTCACTTACAAATTATCTGGTAAGTTTACTGTTATAGATTGTATCTTCCTGCTGCCAAACATTGTTTGCACTTCATCCAATTCTAAAATCTGATGTGCAGGTGTTCCTGACACTTTGCACGCTTGTGACTCTCTACTTTGCCAAGGAAGTTCCGTTGATACCAAAGCAACATCACCGTCTATCGGACTCTGCTCCTCTCTTGGATGATCCTCAAGAACACGGTTCTGATTTTTTAAAGTCAAAAACTGATACAAAGTCAACGGATAATAGCCCGGGGATTAAGTCTGTTAAGGATTATGCAATGGATAACAATTTTAGGAACCAAGGGCTAAAAGATGGGGAAGAACATGATGAAAATTTCAACGATAGTCCTAGTGCAGTTTTGGTCAATTTACTGACTAGCTTACGCCATTTACCACCAGCAATGCATTCAGTGCTAATAGTCATGGCATTGACTTGGGTAAGTGCTTTCTGATGAGTTATTTCCCAAGTCGGGTTCCATGGCTAGGTTGCAAGTAGCCTGTAGGATTAAGTTTACTGTTGGTCTTTAATTCTTGTATCTCTGACCTTTTCCTTAATAATTCATGATCAGTTGTCCTGGTTTCCTTTTTTTCTCTTTGACACGGATTGGATGGGGAGAGAAGTTTTTCATGGGGACCCAAAGGGAAATGTCTCTGAAGTTCAAGCTTATAATGAAGGCGTCAGAGAAGGTGCATTCGGTTTATTATTGAATTCCGTAAGAACTCAAAATTGATATCCATTCATTTTTCTCTTTATACATCAATGAAAATTCCATTTTGCAACTGCAGGGTTTACCATTGTTTGTAATTGTACTAGCATTCCAAGTCCCTTAATGTTTTCTGTTTGTTTGTTTTGCAGGTTGTTCTTGGCATCAGCTCCTTCTTTATTGAGCCAATGTGTCAGTGGATGGGAGCAAGATTAGTTTGGGCTGCGAGCAATTTTATTGTATTTGCCTGCATGGCAGGCACTGCTCTTATTGGTTTTGTATCTGTGAGACAATCCTCAGAAGGGGTTCAACATGTCATTGGGGCAAATGGAGCTACTAAGATTGCCTCGTTGGTTGTTTTTGCTCTTCTTGGCCTTCCTCTTTCTGTAAGTATTCTGATGCTTGACTTTCACCCTCCCAGTCTCCAAATAGTGTGGATTATGTATAGAAATGTGCATCTCCATTTTTTATTTTAAATCATGTTTCCTGATTTTTTCTTTTGATGCTTTACTCTGTATTGTAGGTCACGTACAGCGTGCCCTTCTCTGTTACTGCCGAGTTGACTGCTGATTCAGGAGGCGGCCAAGGTACTTCTAGAGTCTTCTTTGTTCTATCTCTGCTATTTGATGAAGCTATTTATTTAATTTAAAGCTTTTGCACCACTGATCAGGGCTGGCCATTGGAGTACTAAATCTTGCTATAGTCTTACCTCAGGTAGTTTATTGTCTTTATTGTCGGTTGCCTGTTTTGCTTGATTATGAATGTTGAATAGGCTTTGGCCAACTAATGTAGATGATAACTGAAACAAAATATAGCCATTTTATTTGAGTTGTCATTGTTTGTGCTACAGATGATTTTCTGATATAAAATAGTTTATTTTTTCTCATTAAATGATTGTGTCCCTTGGTGCGGGTCCGTAGGACCAATTATTTGGTGGTGGAAATATACCGGCTTTTGTCCTGGCATCAATATTTGCCTTGGCAGCTGGTGTCATTGCAATTAACATGCTTCCTACTCTTAATAGCAGTTCTTACAAACCAACTGGCTTCCCACTTTGGTTGATCAAATATTCTTGGATGAGACGATTACCACTTGTATATGCCAATGTCAGCCACATAGACCAGTATCGAGCGCACAAATCTTCGGATCTTACTCTTATTATTTCTCTTCTAGGGAGATGAGTATTCCGCACTCCTGTTTCATTTATTTTTTTTACCCAAGTGGGCAATGGTTGTGCTAATATATATGTACATTATTTCTATAAGAAGCATATAAACTGGGAAAAAAGCAATAGATATGATATAGCTTACAATCCTATTTGTTCATATAATCACAACATACATGTGAAGACATATATACATTTAATACAATGTGGGCTTATGGTAACAATTTTGTTGTATAGAGGAAAATAATGTGTGTATCTTTCTTCAACGTTTAAAGTCTTTGCACATTATTAGAATAAAGGACAAATGAACAGATGAAATCAAGCCTTCAAAAATGCAACAATCGGAATTATATTTCATGGTGTTTTTAAAGCAATATACATGAACAGATACCAAGTCCAATTCTATTATTTATTTTAACTTTCTTTTTGTTCATTTTGTGTATATTTTGTTGGAACTTGGAAGTTTCCTATTCAAGGAGCTTCAATCCATCTATAAATTCTTTTACAATTATTCTTTAGGAGAACTTTTAATAATTATTTGGGAGAACTTATAATATGAGCTCTAAGACAGTTGATGTAAATTTAGGCTAAAATCACTAAAATAAATATGTTAATGAAAGGTTTAAAGGCTACCTTATGTTATTTTTTTTTCTGTTTTTGGATGATGTAATTTCTACTATCCTTCTTGCCATTTATTCACTTTCCTTGGTTTTTTTATGGCTTCTATGTTCAAAGAAAATGACATGTGCATACACTGTAGGAGACAAAAGTTGGGGATTATAATGTCTTTCGTCTTCAATGACTATGTAGACTTGACTTCTTCAAATCAGGGTTTTGCTGCAGGTCTTATGTTGAGCATATCTTTCTTAGATTTCGCTCATAATGCCATTAACTCCATTGGCTTCTTAAAGGCAGATCTCTTAGTGAGACATCTTCTATAATTGTACTACATTGCTTTTATCAGTTTCGTATTTGATTAAGCAATTTAGTTTCAATTGCTCATGTATTGGACTCACAGTTCTTTGTAGGTGTCATTTTCTTTGCCATTATTGCTATTTCATCCCTGAACCAACACTTGCTCCCATTTCTAATTTGAAAAGCAAAATGGTTTTGATCTACTTTTGCTGTCAATGAGTGGATATGTCATCAGAGCTTCTACTGCTGTGATAGACTGATAGTTTTTGGTAAACTTTCAAACAATGTATATTATTTATACCAATTGTGGATAATTAAGGATGTCTTAGATGGTCGAAGATGCCTTGCATAAATTTAAAGAGGCTCCCACTTAGTATCATTATGTAATTTCAGCAGCATAGAAGTAAGAATTTATCCAAAATAACATATCACGCAAGTTCCAAATTCCAATTTACTTATTGACTGAAATTGGCTTTGAATTCAATAGGATGGTGGAAAATGATTCATTTGGTTTTGGGAATAAAACTTAGCGTGTTCTTGTTATTCTTTCCTTTAATATGTTTATAACATTTCTTATATTAGGAGCTGAATTGTGTGGAATTTAATCTCTTCTTTCTTTCTATTCTCTTCATCAATATCCACTAGAGTACTTTTAATCCATTTTAAATATCATTGTACAGCTTCTAGGAAGAGTGTTCAACATCTTCCGTGAAAATAATCCTGAGCTTGCTGGAGATCGGCGTAGGGCTGTTATGAGGCCTCCTCAAGTTCTTCGCGAAGACACAAAGAAAACTGCTTTTGATGATTTCATGGATCTTTGCAAAACGTTTGTCGTTTCCTCTTCGTTAAATTATTTCAGCTTTGCCAGTTGATAATTTTCTTTTTTGCTAATAATTTGGTCCATTAGAGCCCAATAGATTACTGCATTAAATCTGTGATGCCAAAGGGGACGAAGTTAGATTTAACTCCTGTTTGAATCCCATTCTAAAAAAATTTATTTTCGACTACACATTTTCACAATAAATAATTTTACGTGTAAACCAAAACTTTTCCTTTTTAACTGCACCCACATTCTCCAATAAAAAAAATCCCTGTTACAAAATATATTTTCCTAAAAAAGAGGGCTCAATATTTCATTTTTTTTTTGTGTTTTGGTTTGCACAAGAATTTGGGGCATGATTTTTGCACTTTTTAAGTTACACATTGATTTTCCTGATTTCCAAGTCCTTGTTCCTTTTGTACCTGGTGACAGTTGTTTCTCTTTTTCCTATAGTTGAATAAATTATTTTTTGCTGTCTGTGCCTGGTAACGTTTCTAATGTTGCTTTATATTTACCCCTTCTGGACACTATCTTAGATTATAACTTTCTCAATGTGGTGTTCCTAAGTATAGGATGCATAGGCAACCAGAGCATGTTACGACTTTCTTGCTGGCTGATATGGGAACAAGTGGATCACTTGATGGTCAATAAAGATTGGTAGTCAATGGGAGATTTGAACCCAAGAACTTTGAGGGAATCCTGTGGGCTATGGCACTATATCAGTAAATTCTTATTCTTTGCCGTATTCTTGGTGAAAAAAATTAGATTAAATGCAATAAGATACACGTAATTGATAATATGAATATCTAATATATTTTGGAAAGGAGTATACTTTCTATATTTCTATTATCAGTTTCTTTTTCATGTAGAAGTTGATTTTTCTAAAAACTAACTTTGAAGATGTCATTTTACTTGGCACGTTGCATGTGTAATTGTATTGTTATTTCCGTGTTCTCTTTTGGGGATGTGTCACTAAGTTGTTTGAAGCAGCAACACTTGTCTTTTGTTTCTGAGGAATTCTTGATTGTTTGCAAATAATGTCTCCAGATAATTATGTCATATGCAATGGTTGCAAAAGTCCAGATACTGTCCTTTCAAAGGAGAACCGTGTCTTTTTTCTCAGATGTGAAAAGGTAATGTCTCATCTTCATGTTTGTTTTTGAGCACGCTTCATGTTAAATCAGATGATAACTCAAATACTTGGTTTGTTTAACTTCATTGTTTGGAAGACTCTTGAAAAGCCAATAGTAGTAGAAGCCATAAAAAACAATCTGAGGCCTCAGGTTAAATTAGTCATAGAATATCCTGTGGCCTATGATGAATGAAATATTTACCTACATTGTCTGACTGGATATATTGAAGGAGAATATCAAAATAATCTGAGGCCTCAGGTTAAATTCACAGTGCTTGAGCACTAATTATGTAACTCTGTCTAATAAATTTTTTTCACCATTCCTCCCAAACAGACACTTTTCCTGTGATATTAGTTAAACCCTTATCAGTTGTAATCTAGAGAAATAATTCATTGTGTTTCTTGACAAAGGCCTGTGATGATCAATGATTTGCCTACATTGTCTGATTTCATTACTTGGAAGAGTTTTTTTAGAATGTTACAAGGCCAAAGGTTAAATGAATAACTCTCTGTTTGTTGCACATTTTTTCTTACCAAAAAACTTTAGTTTCAATTTGTGGTATTTGTAGCTTTCTGATCTCTTGCATACATCAATTTCTTTGTGATTACAAAGAAATGTAAGGAGTTCAACTGTCCTTTGCTGTCATATGGTTAGTAAAGTAGGTTTTCTCTAGCTTTTTTTTCTTTTTTTCTTTTTTGCATTTAGCTAGAGGATATTCTATGACTAATTATTCGTATTCGGGTGAAAAAATGTTGGAACGTATGGAGTCCAATCAAACTGTCATTTATTCATTTGACTGTGGACGACACAGTGAAGTGTTGCATCGTTGTGGTTGTACTACTATGAACTCAATTGTTCACATTATATAGTAACTAAATGTTTATATCCTCTAAATAATGTCGTCGCAACAAAATTTATTACAAAATTATAACAGTAATCGTGCAACGCACGATCCGCCACTAGTATATATAAAAAATTCAAACAAAAGGAAATTATTAAAATTAAATAAAGAATATAAATATTATTTAATTGAAAAATGTAAAGATTGTTTACAATGAATATTTAATTAAAGAATTGCAAATTAAGAAATTAAAAGGAAAAAAAAAAAATATGCTAATTCGTCAAAAAATAATATTTCATTTTAGTAATTATCAATTTCAAATTCTATATTTAGTTATATATATAAAAAAAAGTCAAAACAAAAGGAACTTATTAAAATTAAATAAAGAATATAAATATTATTTAATTAAATTTGAAAAAATGAAAGATTTGTTTACAATGAATATTTAATTAAAGAATTTTTAAATTAAAAAATTTAAAGGAAAAAACGTAGAATTTGCTAATTCGTCAAAAATAATATTTCATTTTAGTAATTATCAATTTCAAATTCATTATTTAATTATATATATGAAAATTTCAAACAAAAGGAAATTATTAAAATTAAATAAAGAATATAAATATTATTTAATTAAATTGGAAAGATTAAATATTTGTTTACAATGAGTATTTAATTAATGAATTTTAAATTAAAAATTAAAAGGGAAAAAAAGAGTTTGCTAAAAAAATAGAAGCACCGTCCCCAATCCCTGGAAGTAAACGGCCGTGCAGTTTGGTGCTCTTTGAGTACCGATACAAGTTGTATAGAATATTTAATTTTGGTAATTATCAATTAAAAATTATTTATTTCATCTTATATTTAAAAATTAAAAAAAAAAGGAAATTATTAAAACTAAATAAAGAATATAATATTATTTAATTAAATTTGAAAAAAATAAAGATTTGTTTACAATGAATATTTAATCAAAGAATTTTAAATTAAAAATTAAAAGGAAAAAAATAGAATTTGCCAATTCGTGAAAAAAAAAATACTTCATTTTAGTAATTATCAATTTCAGATTCTTTATTTAATTATATATTAAAAAAAATCCAAACAAAAGGAAATTATTAAAATTAAATAAAGATTATAAATATTATTCAATTAAATTTGAAAAAACTGAAAGATTTGTTTACAATTAAATATTATTTATAAAAAAAGTTTAATTAAATAATTTTAGATTGATTTAAAAAATAAAAAATAAAATTTTTTTTGCTAATTTGTTAAAAAAGAATATCTAATTTTCGTAATTATCAATTTGAAATTAATTATTTAATCATACAGATAAAAAATTAAAACAAGAGGATGAAAGTTATGTAAACAATATAAATATTATTTAATTAAATTTGAAAAAATTAAAAATTAATTTACAAAGAATATTTACTTAAATATTTTAAATAAATTAAAATATTCAAAGGAAAAAATAAGAATTTGCTAATTTGTTAAAAAATAATATTTCATTTTCGTAATTATCAGTTTAATATTATTTATTTCATTTTATATTTAAAATTTAAAACAAAAGGAAATTATTAAAGTAAAAAAGAATATTATTTAATTACATTTGAAAACAAATTAAAGATTAGCTTACAAATAATATTTAATTAAATAATTTTAAATTAATTAAATTATTAATCAACTGGGCCGTCTGCCATGCCGATGCAAATATTGCATATGGGCCCCGACCGTCGGGGCCCATATGCAGAGATGAGGGAGAGACGCTGCGTCTCTCCCGGTGATTTCACCATTTCCGGCGATCTCCGCCACAAGTAAATAATATTATGTTCAAATTTAACGTCAAATCAATTATTTGACTTCCCCAAACATGTTTTTTTACATTATTCACAANAAAATAAAATACAGAATAAAATATTTTTTAATATTCTAAATATTAAATTATTAATAACAGCTGCTAACAGCTGGCCTAAATGGCGGCGGTTAATAGCCGGTATTTGGTTCGGTTGTTAACAGTCGTGCCTTAAGAAAGGCATTGAGAGTTTTGTTTTTCTTCAACTGGGGGTATTTTTGCCTTTTTTTTGTCTAAAGTTATATTTTTAACTTTTTTCATTTTTTTTCTATTTACTGGTCAAGGGCCAAAGTGAAAATATGGGTTAGTAAATGAGTCATTTTCACGTATTTCCTCCTCATTTCCCTCTCCACTCTTGTTACCTTTCGGCAGTACATCACCCCGCAAAACACAACTGCACACCGACAACACATAGTAGTTATGCGCAATAGCTCTATGTACTGCTCAATTGTGCTTTGACAACATATAGCTGTTGGCGCAAAGCACCACTGCTGGGTACGACGGCTGCTTCTGCAATGAACGGGGCTGCTAAGGTTGATTTTTAGGATTTGTTGGTGATGGCTACGACGGTGGTGGTTTTTGATATGTGGTTTTACACTGATTTAGTTACTTTAGTGGTTCACCACCAATTGTTTTACTTTTGATTATCGATATGTGGTTTAGAGGTTTGGGGAGGAGGTGATTTTAGGGGTTTTTTTTGTTGTCGGTGGTGTTGGATTTGGTAATGTTGGTGGTAGATTTTGGCAGTGGTAAGGTGGTGTGGTGTGGTGTGGTGTGGTGTGGCGATGGATCTAGCACAGTAGCGATGGTGAGGTGGTGGTTGCAAACGATTGTCGTGCATGTGGTATTGGTGGCGATGATGCCGTGGCATTGGTATTGGTGGCGACGGAGGCGACAACGACGATCGAGTGGGACGAAGATGTTTGTGACCAGTAAATTAGTTGATAGTAACCAAGAGATTGTTTAATTTGTGACGAATAAATAATATGTAACCTATAAAATGTGATTGCGACTCACAACTTTTAAGTTGTGATTGGGAAATAACTTATGATCAATTAACTTAATAATTTGTGATCGTTAAATAAGTTGTGAGTTATAAATTTTTAATTTGTGATCAATTAATGAATTGTGACCTATAAAATTTTTGATTTTGTAACAAATGAGTAAATTATGAGTTATACATTTTTTTTAATTTGTGTTTGATCTGTAAATGAGAAATAATTTGTACCTATAAATTTTTTTATTTGTGATCAAGAAATAATTTATGACCTATAATTTTATTTTTTTTTATCGAGAAATCATTTGTAACCAATTAATTAGATAATTTGTGACCAAATTGTATAGAATTGTGACATTAATATATTTAATTAATCATTTCACAAATAAATCTTAATAATATCTGAGTTTTTTTTTTTTAAGGAAGGCGGTACCTCCGAGATTTTATTAAAATGTCCTCACTTGTGGCGGAGGAATACTGTGGTTACAAATGATATCAATGAAATCAATAATTAGGAAGTACTACTTCCCTAACAATGAAAGTAAAGAATAAAAGGAAAGCAGTAAAAAATTAGTACTAATTCCCTTACAGAAAAAACAAGTTAAAGCAAAAGTAAAAGCAAAATACTAATACATAAACTCTAGTACTGGGCAAACCATACTTGTCAATCTGAACAAGCGCTATGATATGTCGTGGTAGGTCGACTGGTCCATATTCCTGGTATCTACGAGATGCCAACCCTCGGTAGCAAGTGCATCTGCAACTTGGTTCCCCTCTCTGAAAATATGAGAGACCATAGCTCTGTCAAATGAAACGATATATGTGTCTGAGTATCCCCTGGATAGGCCACGGTCCGCCACCTCTGGTGATGCAGTGAATGGCAACAATCGAATCTGCCTCAACCCAAATATCTGATAATATCTGGGTTTAAACCTTGTTTTTTAGTTTGAAATGAATCATAGTTAAACTCTTAAATATAAAATTTTCCCAAAGTAAAACTAAACAATAAATTTTAATTACATATTTCATGCACTACAACAAAAAGAGCATTTTACGGCATANATATTATTACGGCGTACAATTGACGCGTGTCGTAAAAATAAACTTTTTACCTTGTGCAAAAAATGTGTGCCGTAAATGATCAATTACATAAAGTATTTACAGCGTGCATTTAATGCATGCCGTAAAAAAAATTTTTGTATTATTTACGACGTGCACAAATGCACGTCGTAAGAAACCCTTTTTGGTATTATTTACGGCGTACAAAATTGCACGCCATAAAAATCATTTTTCCTATTATTTACGACGTTCACAAATGCACGCAGTAAAAACCCTTAAAAAAATACAAAAATTTATTATTCCATTTCAATCTCTCTCATCCTCTCACATCCCAAATCCAATCCAATAAACCCCTTAACTCTCACCTATGTTTTACGTGTGTTCCATTTGAATCTCTCTTGACCTGTCACAGCCACAGACTTCGGGCTTCAAGTTCAAGACTCACTCTGAGAACTCTATATTTCCATCCCTACAACTCCCCATTCTATCCACAAATAAGGCAAAAATCAGCATTCAAAATTGCAAACTAAAAAATGGGGAAACTGTAGAAAATCCAACTTTTGGCCGGCAACGTGATCGCGGACTACTTGGGCTTTGTTGCCCACATCAAGATGACCACAACCATGTGGTCAATTCATCCCAATCAGTTTTCAAGCAGCCCCAACTTGCAGTTGAAAATAGCGTAGTCGCGACTATCGCGATCCACGCTACGAACTTCGAAGATTCCGGTGTTATCCCTTTGCCCCACGGTCGCGGACCACCTGGGCTAGGTTCGCCATCACCTTGTGCACTTATCCCAGCCATAAGTCTTCCCCAATTTGGCTCCAATCAACCAAAATTTGGATCTGAAGCGCTCGTTGGTGCGACATCACGATGGCAGAACCTTGAATCTGCCAATACAGTTGTCGTCCGGTCAAACCAAGGTGGCGGACCACCTGGGCTAGCCCTCCCTCAACCTGGCGCAACTAGCCCAGCCCCGGGTCCACGCCAATTTCACTCAGGGCTCGATGACTTCATGGGAAAAATCAGGGCAGTCTGCGAAAAATTCGGGTCTGGACATTTTGATGAATCTATGTTATTGCAAATGGTTAATTCTATGAAGGGGATTGCTGTTGAGGTTAGTGCCAATAAAGATAAATAGTGGATAATGAACAGAGATAGTTGTACACATTGTATTAAGCTTGCAAAATGCACATGTTAAGAGGAGGAGACTAAATGTTCTTAAAAAAACTTAGAGAAAGAGTTTGGCTTAAAATCATATGCAACGAGTAACTAAAAATGATTTAAACATTTGTGGTATGCTCAAACCCCGTCTGGTCGGGTGAGGTTGAAGAAGAGGAATCATGTAGTGAACTTCACGCTAGCATTGAATTAGGCTTAATTAAGCCGACTTTTTCCTTTTGATTTATCTGGTAGGTGAGAAGTGATGTAGCAAATGTTAGAGAGATGCCATGCTTAATCTCGTTTTGCCTTTATTGTATTGTTTTACAATTTGCACACAGTGTTGCTTTTTATTTTAGTGTTGGGTCCTACTTTCTTGATTTCATTACTTGATATGATGGGTCAGATACTCAAATGACGATATTTTATGAAGTGTCTGTTCAACCTACCGACATTAGGAGTGCTACTGCTGACATGGTTTGTCCTGGGTTGAATTTTAGTGATGAAGAGCTACTTGAGAATTTGGTTTTGGCTGTGTCTTAATTCTGCTTGTAGTATGTATCCTCAAGTTTTGTTCATGTTTCTTTCATGGAAGATGGAGTTCTTTCAGATCCTCTGCTAAATTATATGACGCCAGATCAGCTCAAACTAAGCTTCATTTTTAGCTCTTGTTTGATGAAGATTAAAATTAGATTTTTAGCATATTTTAATAATAGTCAATGAAATGTGTGGTTAAAAAGTTATGGGTCCATAAAATATGTGGTTAAAGTTAATTGTTCTATCAAATAGGGGCTTGATAAATTTGAGGTCAGCCACAAACCTTTTTCTGCTACTGCATAATTTCATTGCTAGATGTAGTAATAGATTTAAAGCAATTAGACGACCCTTTCGTTCCTCCTATCTCCGAGTGCTTTTTGAATTGAGAAGTCAATGTTTAGCTAGGAGAGTTCCTCTCTCCAGTGTATGGGTGGATAATAACAGCGGTTAGATTGGGGTTTCAGTTGCTCCCGTTGATTTTAGGCCTTATCCTGGATGGGTAATTAAATCTTGTGAACAATAATAACAGCGGTTAGATGCATTTTTGTTAGAGCTCTTATGCTAATCACAATCTTTTGAAAGTTTTACTAACAATGTACTCAAGTAATTACTTGTCATAAGTACTACGTTGATTAGATAAAAGTTAACACGTTTCTTGATATACTTTTGATTTACATGTTCACTCTAAGTTTATTAATCATACCCATATTATTTCTATGGTGTACAGAGAGTTACTATTTTATGGGATAGCTAAATTGTCGGTCGAAGAAGTTAACTTTGATATGNAGTAGTAGTTTTTTTGAAAACTGTTGAGATGAACTTTACATTGACATACTGTATTGGTCCGTATTCAATATTTTTAGTTATCGAAACAATGAAAATCTTGATTATTTATGGATTAAATTTGTTTCATTATTATTATAAGTTTGTCGGTAAACAAATAAATAAATAATTTTTAAAAAATTAAATTAATATTTACGGCATGCATAAGCATGTCGTAAATTTCAAAACATTTTATGGCGTGCTTAAAGCAAGCCGTAAATTGTAACATTTACGGCATGCCTTGTAGCATGCCGTAAAAAGTGGTGTACCTTTTACGCCGTGCAACTGAACATCGTAAAACTCATTTAAGGCATTCTATAGACGGCGTCGTAAAAGGTACACCACTTTTTACGGCATGACTTTATATGGTATGCGGTCGCATGCTGTAAAGAAGTTTTTACGGCATGCAATAAAGTATATTTTGTTGTAGTGACGAGACTCACAATTTTTTAATTATACATTTCATCAATTTTTATCAAAATTTACTAAAAATCTTATTTTAATCACCTATTAAACGAGGGCAAAAAATGGAGGACAAAAAGAAGATTTTTTTTTTAAAAAAAATTCAAAAAAATAACTTTTAATGACACATTATGAATCAATTAAATCTCCATTTAAATGAAATTAGCATTTTGTGATTGAATTTAGTTTTGATACGCAATCAAATGGTTGAAAACTTGTACGTATAAATAGAAGAAAGAAGTTTTGTTGAGTGTTTTAAATTATTTTATTTTATTTCTTTGAATGTGATGTCCTATTATATTTCAGTATTTCAAATTTACCAACGAAAAGGAACAACAATCAATAACTTTATTAAAAAACCTAATAAACCAATTACGGAATATTCCCCAAAAGTTAGGACCCATTTAGTTTGTATTTTAGTTTTGAGTTTTGTGTTCATTTTTAGTATTCGGTTTTGAGGGTTTGTTTTAAGAAGCCAAAATAGTGTTTGGTTTGTCATTTAAAATTTATATTTTCAAAACAGAAAACTAAAAAATGCATTTGGTTTGAGATTTTAAAAAAATATTTTATAACATTTATCCGTGAAATTTGATCATTCAGTAAAAGAAAAATAATTTTATGTTAATATATTATCAAAAAATATATACATGTAAAGTTGATAAATCTTAAAATATTTTTTTTCTTGCCATAAAAGTAAAATAAATAATAAATAATAAATTGAGTTCAAAATATAGAAATTTAACAATGTGCACTCTGAATATTTTTATTATGTGCTCATATATATTGTTAAATGCATTTTGTGCACTTATTCGTGGCCATTTTACTAAACTTTTGTGTCGTTTTATTATTGCATGTTACTTAACTTAGTTTATTTTTATCTTATTTCAGTTTTGGACCTGTTTCTAAGCAATTGGATAAGAAAGAAGAATAAATCGGCCAATTGGTGAAAGTTTGGGGACTAATATGCATTTAAGTAAAAGTTAAAGTACTAAAATTGAGTAATTTGATGTGGAGAACTAAAATAGAAGAAAGAATGAAAAAAATGACGGAAAAGAATAGTTTAGGAAAATTTGGCATGGGCAACCAAGATTGCCCAGTTATTTTGGTTGGGCGGCCGCCAAACCTTTACTTAGATCAACAGAAGCTAAAAATTATACCGGGCGGCCGCCCCAATTTGTACTGGGCGGGAGCCCAGGCCATTTCGAGTCAAAGTTTTCTGGTTTCCTTATTTAAATAGAACTCTTATGGAAACTAATTTTGGAGCGTCTTTTAAAACCCTAGGGCCGACCAAAAGTGAGTGAGAGAGTTTTTATCAAGATTTTCAGAGAGAAAAGATGCAAGAATGTGAAGATCAACTCCAAAAATACGAAGATTCAATTGAAGATTAATCGAGGTGATGTCGTTCTTCATCTATTTTTCTGATTTTCTTCTCTCCACTATGCTATGCTAGATTAATTTGTGTTAGGAGAACGATGAACTTTATAATATGATTTTTAATTTTTAGTTTTACATTCTTGACATCAAAAACATGTTTTGGAATATTTGAATGAGTTATATGATCTTATTTTCTCCATGATTATAGTGCACGATAATTATATGAATTTGGTGATTTATTTCATGCATTCGAGAGAAGGGAAATAAATTCGACATATATAAATCATCATAGGGTCCGATAAGGGATAAAAATATACTGCTATGCCTTATGTAAATCTTTAAGTGTTCATAAAAACTCAAACATTCTTATATATTAGCATCCATTATAGAAATATAGTTGGGTCGTACATGAGAGTAGGTTTGATATTGCTCGAGATAGATTGTAACATTGATTTGTCAATATTGCAATCGTGTGTCAAGGTGTAGAACTAGGGCTTAAAAGATTATTACATAGGGATTCGCGATCCTAATACATTCATCACATATTAGAAAACACTTCAAATCATATTCACATCCAATTTGCATTTAGTTAATTAATTCATTCATACTTGCATATTTATCATTAATTCACTTATAATTTCATCAATACAAACACTTTCCTTTATTTGTTTCGGTTAAGGTCACGATAATTAGAATTAGAACTAATCAATCCTTGTAGGAACGATATTCGAACTCAAAAAGTCCACTATATTACTTGTAACGAACCGTACACTTGCGGTGATTTTTATTCGAAACATATTTTCATAAACAAGTTTTTGGCACCATTACCGGGGATTGAATTTAGTTTAATTTTATTTATCTTGACGCTAATTCGAACATTAGTTTTATCTTTACGTATTTTTGTTTTAGTTATTAATTTTAATTTTTATTAATTTACCTAAGTGCCACTCTTCATTCTTTTTCATGTCTTGTATGCGAAGATCGCTGGGCATTAAACTTCTTCCAGCTGATTTGGAGATTGAACGGACCTTTCATCATAGGCAAAGGGAAGCTAGAACAACACAACAGGGTAACCAAGAACAAATATCAATGACAAATCAACAGATTGAACTAATGAGGAATCCTGCAGTCCCAGCCAACGCAGAGGAA
>CAIGRF010347003.1:0-20342 GCA_903798235.1 Fraxinus ornus
ATTTAAAAATTGAGCTAATTTCCTCAATGGCCACTAAAATTTGTAAGAAAATTTAAATCGATCATTAAAAAGATTTCTTACTTTGTTATAACTTATAATGGATATTACTTATTTATAAATCTAACATGTTATCCGATATTAGACTATAAAGTGCACCCAAAAAAAAAAAGGCTTGGTAGCGGGTCGGGCCAAAAAAGCTCGGGCTCAGCTCGTTGACAGAGCTCATATTGGACTTGTTAACCGTATAAGCTAGGTTATGGCATCTTCTTTTATTTTATTAAATTCTGCTCTGCCTCCAGTTGTTCTTCTCATGCTAAGACTCAAGAGAGTCTTTCCTAATTCATAGATTTAATATTTTAAACTCGTCATGACCTTTGATTTTCTTTTTATTGGTCATAGTGATATATCATTGCTAATTGTATTTTATCTGAGAACCTGTTCTCATGGTCTTTCAGATGCTAATGCCTTTGGATGCTTGGTTTATACTCTTTTTGAACTTTTTCTGGTGTCAAATGATAACAACGACCTATGCAATTTGCTGTCTAGTTTTTAAGGTGTTTATTGTTACGCACATTTCTGCTAAATTTTCTTGACTCAAAAGAATGTAGAGGGGGGATATTGAATTAGAGGAAAGGAATAGCAGACCGAAAGGAAAGATCAATCCGAAAGGTTGCACAGAGGAGAAGTTAATGGTTGCAGAATAGGGGTGCTAAAAATCGTCTTATTCTGCCACATTTTTTTTCCAACTTTGGGCTCTCCAGAGGCGACAATGGGCTGAAGACCTTCATTAACTCTCTCGAATATGGAACTTTATGATAGTGTTTGATTCCATCATAATTGATTTTTGTACCTCCAGCATTCATGCACATGTATAGTGCTTGCTAAAATATTGTTTCTAATTCAGTAACCAATGGGTCTGGTTATTGAGGGGATGAGTTGGAAGAAACGTAAACTTGGCATATTTACCTAGCTCTCAGTTAGATATGTTACGGGTCTACGGAGGCCCTCTACCTCGTCCATCCACCTCATTCGCCACGTGTTGGACGACTGATCTGGAGAGACCACGTGAAAAACGAACCGAATTCATGACGGACGAACTGATTCCATTACTCCAAATTGAAACGCTATTGCCCTCACTTGGTAGAAGAGCCGAACTCATCCGCCATTCACAACGAATGCAAAAGCTCGCACTCCGCATTCATTGCACTTCACAACCCGTCTCGCCACACCTCTACCAAGATCTTTTGTGAGGAGATCTCTCCAAAGTCAAGTACTTGACTGATTGATGAGACGTGTGACAGACTGCAAACATTCAACTCACTTGCTAATGTCATATATCATTTAATGCCCGTCAACCTATGGATTGACCGATTAACGCCTGTGAAAGGATGACCTTGTTGGGAAATTTACACCAATTTCCTTTCTTTCTATTAACCCGCATGACCTTTTGTTGTTCAGACGATTATTGGCAAACAAGAAAAATAAATAATATAACGCACAAATTTAAACGGACCGTCAAAACTTTTAACTATATGAAAATTATTACAACCATATAGAATTTATCACTCACCAAACCAATCCCAAAACAGATCAAAGAAAAAAAAACAGCAGTCTCTACTCGCATGTGCCAATATATATATATATTCCAGCAAAATAGTACCAGCTAGAAGATGAAAGAAACCTTGTCTGCCAACCCAAGTCAAAGCCACAATGTTTGACTATATAGCTTTGGTATCATCCACCAACCTTGCAGGCTACTAATTGAATATATATATAATTTTCAAGACACAAAAAGACGCCTTTTTTTTCTTTCAAGCCACAGGTCACGCTCCTACGACCCTAAAATAATGGAATAATCCACTATTTATAGGATCCATAAAAAACCTTATATTATTTGCAGTAGAAGTCCTCCAACTTTGACTTTTGAGACAATTTACCTAACAGGCCCATCTGAGATCTAAAGCCATGTGTCCCCCATCCAACGGTTCTCTTCTTCATTTCTCTAGTATAAATACTCCCCACACTATGATAAGGGAGGGTCCCCATTTGAATCTTGGTATTTCTAGTCTTTGAACTCTAGAAGCCTCTCACAATATTTACACACATTCTCAACCACGTCCTGTGATCACTTCATCCCCGTGCACCATTTCCCAGTTGGCTGTAATACTGAATTGACCATCGGAGTGCTCTCAGTCGCTCCTACCCCCACCAAAAAATTTCACGAGTGACTAACGACGTGCTATCGTACACAGGGAGGAGCATACGTGAAAACTTATTCTGTTGGCCACGTGTCGAACCATTTTTCAGAGTCAATAGATTGGCGCCATATGTGGGAAATGAAACTGTAACCACGAGTATCCCCACTATGTGAGACCGGGAGTTTGGGTGGAGTTGGGTCGGAGCCAGCCCATAAGAGTAGAGAACTAACCTAAAAATAGGTGAAAGGGAAGTCTTAAGGCCTGCCCTAAACAAGTTCTCACTTACGACCACACAACCCGGCCTCGGATGGCATGCCCTCTCATTCGGGTCAGGTATGATTAACTCTACGTTATCGGTATCCTAAAGACCCGTCTGCATTTTTCTAAAGTTTCAGAGGTGGCTTTAGAAGGACAGCTAGAAGCGCCCCATTGGATAGAAGTGTCCACAGGTGGAGCAGGTAGTCTCCAGATATTTTTCCCCAACATAATCGCTATTCCTATTTCATCCGAAGAGAAGACTATTGGATCTTTCATGATTGAACTCTCAACACTTCACCTCTACCCACTAGTACAAGTGTTCCCAAACTCCCAGAAGCCATTCGACCAGATTTTGAAGCAAACTTAAGCGAGTAAAGAGAGAAAAGTTTACCTAAAGTTATGGTTCGAAAGAAAATGAGTCGTCGGAGTTTTCGAAGAAGTCGCCAGAGTTTCAGGATCTTTCTCACCGGAAAAATAAAGAGATCGGATTGCAGGGAATTTCAGAGAGAAATCGCAAAGTTGTAAAGTGGATATTTTGGGCCTTATATAGGTGTCCCCAAGTTCACCCCAACCATTGGATCATTGGTGATCACATCCAGGCCGTCCAAATCCAAGGTTCATCATAACCGTTGAAACCAAAAGTAGCGTAAGCCAATGGCTTTGATGAAGCGGTGTACTTCACCCACCAACCCAAACGCGTCGTCTTGAACTCTCCCAGCCGTCGCCATAATTACCATTTATTGCTAGGAAGGGGTGTATTGGAAGCAAGCGACGCCCACATGAAACTGCATTGGGAAGATGTGAGAATTGTTAAATCATTAGCACGCAGCCCAAGGCTGTCTCATCATCAAACACTTTGTCCTTCAGCTAGGAATTTGCTTTGCAACTACTTTTCTCAAAGTTGTCAACACCCACCACTTTGTCCTTCAGCTAGGAATTTGCTTTGCAACTACTTTTCTCAAAGTTGCCAACACCCTCACTTCGTCCTTGAGCTAGGACCTCGCTTTGTAACAACTTTTCTCAAAGTTGCTAACACCCGTCTCTTCGTCCTTCAGCTAGGACCTTGCTTTGCAACAATTTTTCTCAAAGTTGCCAACACCTGCCCCTTCGTCCTTCGGCTAGGACCTCGCTTTGCAACTTTTCTCAAAGTTACCAACACCCACCACTTCGTCCTTCAGCTAGGACCTCGCTTTGCGACATTTCTCAAACTTGCCAACACCCGTCACTTCGTCCTTCAGTTAGGACCTCGCTTTGCAACAACTTTTCTCAAAGTTGTTAACACCCACCACTTCGTCCTTTATTTAGGGCTTCGCTTCGCAACAACTTTTCTCAAAGTTGCTAACACCCGTCACTTCGTCTCTTCTACAACGCAAGTATCCCCAAAACATGACATGGAATAGCAACATCAAAGTCTTTGCATTACATAAATATCGTACTTGAGGGACTATTGTTACGGGCTTACGGAGGCCCTCTACATCGTCCATCCACCTCATCCATCACGTGTTGGACGAACTGATCTGGAGAGACCACGTGCCGACGAACCGAATTCATGACGGACGAACTGATTCCATTACTTCGAATTGAAATGCTATTGTCCCTCACATGGTAGAAGAGCCGAACTTACCCGTCATTCACGGCAGATGCAAAGGCCTGCACTCCGCATTCATTGCGCTTCACAACCCGCCTCGCCACACCTCTATCAAAATCTTTTGTGAGAAGATCTCTCCAAAGTCAAGTCCTTGACCGATTGAGGGAACGTGTGGCAGGTTGCAAGCAACCAACTCAATTGCTATGTCAGAAATCATTTAATGCCTGCAACCTATGGATGACAGATTGATGCCTATGAAAGGATGACACATCCGGGATCCGAAGCCACGTGTCCTCCCATCCAACGATTCTCCTCTTCCTTTCTATATTATAAATACTCCCACACTATGATAAGGGAGGGGTCCCCATTCGAATCTTGGTATTTCTAGTCTTTGAACTCTAGAAAGCCCCTCACTATATTTACACACATTCTCAACCACTTTTCGGTGACCACTTCATCGTTGGGCATCACTTTCTGGTTGACTTTAATACTGAATTGATCGTCGGAGTGCTCGCAACCTCTCCTACCCCCCCTACCCCCCACCGTAAAAGGCCCCGAGTGACTAACGACGTGCTACCATGAGCAGGAAGGAGCATACATAAATACTTATTCTGTTGGCCAGGTGTCGAAGCTATTTTTCTGGGTCAACAAGATACATTGAAATCCAAGCTTTCACCACTAAACTGATTTTCATCATGTGGGATCCGAATTCATAGATTCAACTAAGTTGGGAATCCAAAACCCCACTTTCGAAGGTTTGGGATCCATAATCACATTACATGAAAGGTTGGGGAATCCAGCCAAATTTACCCCATATTTAAATACATGAATAACTTCTAGAATTGCAAATACATGGACGAATAGTTAAAATGGTTTCTAAGAAAGGTCATATGGTGGTGTTAATTTTTAACACCGGTAGTTAAGTTGAGCTGGAAGGATTTTTTGAGAGAGTAATAGAGATGAATTACATTGACGTTGATTTTTATTAGGGTTCTCTACGTACGTCAACTGATGAATGATTTCTTTAATGACTACAAAAAGAAAAAGAAGACATCAGTGTATTTGGCCTTGTACAAAAAATGGATGGGCCGGCCGCCCATCAAACGCTCAAGTAAGTGATAGTGTTTTTCGGTATTTTTTGCTGTTAAAAGAACTTAATTGCACAGAAAATGGTTGAGTCGTGTTAGCATTGCTTTCTTTCCTTGTCATGGTGGCGTTTCTCTCGTAGTACCTACATTTAGTGTCACGTCCTTTTGTTCTTGTCAAGTAGTCGTTTGGTATGTACTTGTAAATTACTTGTGGCCAAGTCCGAATTTTCTCTGGAGTGAAATTTGACTTTTGCTTTGATCTCTAGCAGGTNTTGAGTCGTGTTAGCATTGCTTTCTTTCCTTGTCATGGTGGCGTTTCTCTCGTAGTACCTACATTTAGTGTCACGTCCTTTTGTTCTTGTCAAGTAGTCGTTTGGTATGTACTTGTAAATTACTTGTGGCCAAGTCCGAATTTTCTCTGGAGTGAAATTTGACTTTTGCTTTGATCTCTAGCAGGTACAAAATTGTCCGTAAAAGATGAGTTGGCCAACGATCACTTCCTTAATGACAAGTATTTTCTAAATTCTTCACTGTTTCTCCCATTCTACTATTTTCATGACATTCATTGATCACTTTAAATAACATTTATGCAACTGTTTATTATTTACAATGTAAAACATCGGAAAATAAAAAATTCTGAAATAGTAAATAAACTGTAATTTTAGCTGATTATTTCACTTTGTAATTGCAGACTGTAGTAGACTGCCTCTGGAGGAAAGCCATGAGGTCTATGAATTCATTAGGCCAGCAAGACATGTCGACCTTCCTATAGCAAACGGACCCTCAGTGCATGTGGACCTTCCTCCGAATGGACCCGTAGGCCATGTCCATCTTCCTCGACCAAATGGATCTTAAATACGTTTTATTTATAATTGCTATTACTGGTGTGCTAAAAAAAGAAGATTTTAGGTTCTTGTTATCCTGTTAATTAACTCGGATGGTCAAAATTTATCACATTTCACAACGAAGCAGTGAGTTTTACTCGTCTCGTTGTTCTCTTTCCGAAATGGTATTTGGACTCAAATCGGAGTTCGACTGCCGTGCACTATTATTTTTTTCCTTTTTGTCCAATTTTATTCGATTCATTCGACAATATGTTCTACATCATCAATTTATTATAATAATTCTGGTCAAGAGACATTTAATTTCTTGCTCAAATTAATATGCACGAATAATTACAAATAAGATAAAGTGACATTTTATTTAATTAATTAATGCAGTCGAAATGTACATTTTGGACATATATTCCCAAAATATTAGCATGGATTTTGTTTTATGAAGCTTTACTCGTTTATTGATCTACATTTATTTAAATGATCGATGGGGAAGTATACAACAAAGAAATAATCTATTTGTACAATATTTTTGTATAACATTGTTGATAATGTTGATTGTGGTAAAAATGTGTTGATTGAAAAGATGAATTATTTTTTAAACTATCCAATGACATGTCACGTGGCATGTTGTCAACAATGTTGTCAAATAATTGTGCACCAAGTATTGATCATAAAACAAATTAGAATAAAGTTAGTTGTACAACTTTTGTTGTCAACTTATGTTTTGTCATGATCTCGACCATAAATTTTAAAAACAGTTTTTCAAATGGATGTATATGATGTTTGGCAACTCACGGTTGTAAATAGAATTGTACAAGTAGCATGACTCAACAAAATATAGAAAAAAAAAATGGGGTCGGTGGCCTACAAAGGCTGTCTTTGATATCGTCGTCGTTATATTGAAAATTCAACTTTTTAGATTTTCTTAGTATTTTATGTAAAAATAAAATGATTATCTTTTTTTAAATAGGTAAAATGTAACGTCCCAAAATTTTTATATGATTTTTAGGAATTTTCTCGAAACTTTTAGGAGTATTTCAGAAATTTGGGACTAAAATATATTTTCAGGGATTAAATAAGCAAATAAAGGAATTTATTTAATTGCACCTTTGTCTCTGATGAAGTCTATATTTTTTGGATGACTTGTTAGATGAATAAGATCCTTGTAGACCCGCCATTCCTAGCGCCAAACAAGCTAAATCGAAGCAAGCAGAATGGGAAAGCGGGGGCAAATGACAGACTTGGCCAGCTTTCTTAAAACTTGACGGTCAAGTTCCTTGGTACTTTCGTAACCAATCTTCTTGTTTACTGTCAACATCTTCTGGAGCTTTTTTTGAACGAATATATAGAGAGATCTACTTGAATGACTACCTGGATTATCTCTCAATGGCAGTTGTAAATTCATCATTCGACTTGAGTGAGAAACATCAAATCTTATGTGAGGATCACCATACTTTGACAGTGTAGGATGCAACTTTATTTGGAGTTATTAATACATTTTCAATTGGGTATGACAATAATCACACAAAGACTCCAGGATAATTGGAAACAATTTATCTAGAGATGGCAAAAAAACCCGCTTCGCCCCATCTCGACGGACCCCGCCCTGAATGGGGTGAAAAACCCGTCTCGACGGGTTGGCGAGGTGCCCCATTCCGTGAAGAATAAAAAAAACTAATTACAAATTACAAAAAAAATAAATAAATAATAAGTTAAATAAACGGGGCGGGAAACGGGGCAAGGTGGAAGTGTCTCGCCTCGTTGCCATTTCTAGATTTATCACTCTTAAATAATAAAAGACTATAAATAAACATTCATAAATACAAGTATTGATATTTGATAGTGAAAATCATTGGCCAAGGCGGAGTCAGAATCTTAAAGGGGTTTCAAGTTCATTGAATCAATGGCTCAATGTGACGAGGAACATAATTTGAGATGAGGTCAACACTAATTCCATATCTTTTAACCAATTGAAATATATTTGGTGGACGGATTGTATTTCACGCTAACAGTGCATCACGGTCTGGTCATACCACTTAACTCATCTCGTCACTAGGACTGTAAGCAAAAATCGGAAAATCGGAAAATCGAACCGAAACAAAAACTTGACGGTCAAGTTCCTTGCTACTTTCGTAACCAATCTTCTTGTTTACTGTCAACATCTTCTGGAGCTTTTTTTGAACGAATATATAAAGAGATCTACGTGAATGACTACCTCAATGTTAATGGATTATCTCTCAATGGCAGTTGTAAATTCATCATTCGACTTGAGTGAGAAACATCGAATCTTATGTGAGGATCACCATACTTTGATAGTGTAGGATGCAACTTTATTTGGAGTTATTAATACATTTTCAATTGGGTATGACAATAATCACACAAAGACTCCAAGATAATTGGAAACAATTTATCTAGAGATGGCAAAAAAATCCGCTCCGCCCCATCTCGATGGGCCCCGCCCTGAATGGGGTGAAAAACCCGCCCCGACGGGTTGGCGAGGTGCCCCATCCCGTGAAGGAAAAAAAAAACTAATTACAAATTACAAAAAAAAAATAATAATAATTAGTTAACTGAAAAAATAATAAATAAAAATAAACGGAGCGGGAAATGGGGCGAGGCAGAGGTGTCCCGCCTCGTTGCCATCTCTAGATTTATCACTCTTATAAATAATAAAAGACTATAAATAAACATTCATAAATATGAGTATTGATATTTGATAGTGAAAATCCTTGGTCAAGGTGGAGTCAGAATTTTAAAGGGGTTTCAAGTTCATTGAATCAATAGCTCAATGTGACGAGGAACATAATTTGAGATGAGGTCAACACTAGTTCCATATCTTTTAACCAATTGAAATATATTTGGTGGATGGATTGTATTTCACGCTAAAAGTGCATTAAGGTCTGGTCATACCACATACCACTTAACTCATATCGTCACGTGGATAGTCTTGACACATTGATATATGTTAATTAAGCTAACTAATATGTGAATGAATTTTTCCTTATTACTGACATTTTCTACAATATTTCTTGGAACTTGGAAGCTAGCTAGGGAATTTTAGTAACGGTTTTACTAATGGTACATCACCATGTACATAGGGTGTACATCCCCCCTCACATGAGGGTAGGACCCGCTTGGATAAAAAAATATTTTATACAAGTAGATCCCACCCCCATGTGAAGAGGGTGTACACCCTTATGTACATTTTTTTTTATGTACAAGTAGAATTATTTTTTTAGTAATAGTTCAAGTTTAAAACAAGGAACATGTTACGTGTACATAAAAGTTGACATATTGATTTACACTTACGTGAGTTGATAAGTTTTTATACATTAATTTTGACAACACATTTTCTAATCAATTGTCAAATTTTTGATAGATAAGAAGGTGTCCATCAAAGTGTACACATTATATGTACAAGTAGTTTAGGCCCCGTTTGTCTCTTATTATTCCAAAATATTGTTTCCTACAGTAAAATTTCCTACCATACATTCACCTCATAAAATATTCTACACACAAACCAATAAAGTTACTTTAAATTTCAACCATATATTCTCCAAAAAATATTATTCATTACTCCATTTCTCCTATAATAATGGGAGACAAACACACACTTAATTCTTAAAACAATAGGCAAACACTTGAGAATTTAAAATTTTTTAAATTAAACTAAGGTTGGCCATTACTTTAACACGGAGTGTATACTTTGTTGGTTGTAGGCTTGTAGCGTGTTTGTCGATGCCTAATGCAAAATTGTTCAAGACACGTCAGTCTTGATAGATAGCATTATTCATTCTCATATATCTTCAATTGTCATCTTATGTGGCGCCTCGAACATCATGTGAACATAAAAAATTATTAGAATACATTACAGATTGTTTGGAAAAACACCATGAACATAGTAATAAATTTTAGATTAAAGAAAACAACTCAGGATAAGATTGAACAAGTTTTTAAAAATCAATTTTTTAATTTTGTCCAATTTTTTATTCACTAGTGTTCAATTCAATGTTCAAACTATGAATGTGGAGGCACTCGATTAGACATTGTTATATTTTTTCTAGGTATTTTTTACGCATCATTGAGTTTGTTGATCATGTGATTGTTTCTTCTTATGCTTGCATTGTATCGAGACTCCTAATTCTACCTCGAGCCTTTTCCTAAATTTGAAATGGACATAGAAAACTACTCATTTGCCTAGGCATGGGAAAAATTGTGCATCAACTCAACGCCAAACCATTGGCATATCAACGCACCCTTAATCACGTTAAATTTCCCGTTAAATTTCATCGACAGAAATGGACGGCTTTATTCAATTGGAACAAAAATTGAATTTTGGTAAATAAGAATATGAGCTATGAAATGAAACTTTGACACAAGTGGGAAAAAACTATTTATAAGGGGTCATGTTGGCAATTTAAAATTGTTTTGTGGGTGAAAAACAAATTCATAGCAAATGGAGGGGCTATAATACCAAATTATCCATATAAAGAAACGGAACCCATATCCCCTCATCCTCATCCTCTCCATACTGCCATAGGCCAGAACACGAAATTGAGCAAGAGCGGAGCAAGAAAAAGTACAGTAATGGCGTGTGCTAGCACATCAGCATCTGCAACGTGGAATATGTCATCTCTCAGATCAGCCATTCCTTCAATTCATGCCCCTCGTTCAGTCTCTTCAGTTCATTTTTCAACTGGGCCCTCTTCTTCTCGTCTCAAGCTTTCCAGCTCAAAACTTCTTCACTCTTTTGTGGGTCTCGCCCCTTTGCATCCTCTTCTCTCTCTCTCTTCACCAGGTACATTTTTCGCCTTCATTTCTGTTCCGTATTTATCTGGGTTTGTATATTGCTTTTGTTAATGAATGTTTGCGCGTTACTGATTTTGTATATGTCCATCTAAAAATGCTGTTTGATTGGTACATGACTTGTCACTGGGTAATGATAATTAGCTTTTAGACCCTTTTTATGGTTATTCTTACTGCTGTTGCGTTTTTGCTTCTTTAAATTAATAATCTTCTATATTTAAATTTTCGATTAACAAGCTTAATGCAACAGGATTCAATTCATCTTTTCCATATTATAGATGTTTGATAAGAATAGACTGGATTTTTGATTGTTATGGTATGCTTGTTTCTTGTGGATTTGGTTCATATTAGAGGTGTGTGCTTTCGTTCTTCTTGCCGCTGTGAAAATTTGTGCACTATATTGAATACTTTCTGTGCTGCACTTCATTCTCAAATTATGTAACTGATTCAAAGCATATTTTTAGACGGTGACACAGCAGACGTTTGTACTTTGTATCCCAAAAAATAAGTAAATAAAAATAAAAATCTGTAACTTAGTCTATGAACTGTGGATTTGGTGATACTTGAAGAATGAGCTTTGAATTCTTTTGCTGATAACAGACTAGATGTGAGATTGAGACTCGCTGAGGAAACAGTATTTTTAAGAAAATTATTGTGGGAAAGTTGGGTTCAATGATAATGGTGCACATTCTAGTTGTTTCAATGAGTATAGAATGTGAAGTCCTTGAAACCACAAAGACAGACCTATAGGGTTATAGTTGGGAGCAAGTGTCGGCAAAGGAAACCTTTTCTTTTGTAGTGCTTGCTTCGACCTAGGGGTGAACAATAAACTGCATACCCGCCCAAACTGAACTGAACTCGCGGTTTTGAAACCGTTGATTTGGATCCATGTGGACCCGTCAACATTTCAGTTCAAAACCAAACCAATCCTTTAGTAACAATTCGGTTTAGGTTCAATAGTTAAAAACCTCTCAAAACCAAACCAAATCGTTAACCCAATTCTTTTTTTAAAAAAATTACTTGTTATTACCTAAAATATAAACTTTATTAGTTCAATTTATACTTCAACAGAATCAACACTACTTGCCAGTCAGCTTCTTTGGATTGAAAGACAGGAGGCCCATTTTCGAGGACTTCAGAGGGGGCTCTTTAAGGAAAAATGATTTATGATAATATTTTTCTTATCTATTTAAGAATGAATGAATTTTGGATTTAAATTTTATGGTCAAACTTTGTATTGTATTATTTTATGGTCAAATCAAACCGCGAAAAATGGTTTAATTTGGTGTGGTTTAGAAAATGAAATGGTTTGGTTTGAACACAGTTCAAAAATCGCCCAAACTAAACTGTGTTCACTCCAACTCTATCTATTCATGCCCCAACAAGAAGCTGACCCTCGAATGTCTCTCCGGTTCACTTGTGGGAGATGAATTTCGAGTGAGGTTACTGGCCCATAAAATGGCCTTTAGATAGCATATGCACATAAATTTAATGTTAGCCAATGGAAAATGTTATTCCATTTGTTTGACCTCGTTACTTCAATTTTAAGGGCAAGCCCATTTCTTAGTCAATGGGTGGATGAAGGACGCATATAGAAGATAAGCATATACCACCTTGCAACAAGAAAAAAGAAAAAAGAAGTAGAAAAGAAGAAGAAAACTGTCATTTTCAGTGTTATGCTTGTTTAGATTGTTGAAAAGAGGAGGAGATTTAAGATTGAATACTATTAACAATTGCTAGAGTGGAAGTACTTTCACAACATGTTTGGTAGAGAGGATTGTGTAATAGTCCTTTTACAACATGTTTAATTAGAATTGGATATTATCAGATATAGTATTAAGGAAGAAAAAACAGCTAAAATCTTGTTCATTATAATGTGAGTCCCATTCAATGCAGCGTACCAAACATGAATTGATTATATTTCTTCGTAATGTTGATCTTTGAACACTAATCTGTCTTGCAGATTCAACCAGTTTTGAGCATTGTTTTACTGTTATTGACAATGGAGGACGATTCTTTGCCATGAGACATGGAAAGAAGGTGCCGAAACTTAATAGGCCCCCTGACCAGCGTCGAGCTCTTTTGCGTGGCCTGACAACTCAACTCCTGAAGCATGGCCGCATAAAGACCACTAGGGCAAGGGCCAGTGCAATGAGAAAGTATGTTGACAAAATGGTCACTCTGGCAAAGGATGGTTCTCTACATAAGAGAAGGCAGGCTCTTGGCTTTATCTATGAAAAGGAGATCGTGCATGCATTATTTGCCGAGGTCGAAGAGAGATATGGGGACAGAAATGGAGGATATACAAGGATAATCAGAACTCTACCGAGGCGAGGAGACAATGCACCAATGGCTTATGTTGAACTTGTGTAACTGCTAGATTGGTTTGAAAGTCTGTTCCCTATGTTTAAGAAAATTTTGGAAGAGAACCTTTTACTCTATCCATTTACAAAAACACGCCTTTTGATTGCTCTCTTTGGTGTAGCATATAATCATGCCAAGTGATGACTTTTCCATATATAGGACATCAATTGAATAGCTGCTCCCAAATTCTAGTCGAATATTGCATTCTTAATCTTGTGATATGTTTCATTATTAGTTATAGCCCATTTGATTTTTCTCGACATATTTAGTAATTGAACACTGCCAGGACCTTGGCTACGATTTGACGTACCAGGCAGATTCCTCTTATTATCGAAAGGTCAACACAATTTTCTTAAAGAGGTTATGGCAAGAATTGAACCTACAACTTTTGCACGCTCTAATACCATGTCCATATGTTCTTTTTGGTTCAAGTATAAGCATCTTCATATTCTGCTGTTAAGGTAGTACAGTACATGCAATTTTCCTGGATATTATGAAGTATGTTTTATTTTCTGCCATCGTGACCTCTATGCTGAAGGGAGCACTGACGGTGCTCTAAGTTTAGGCATAATTACTGGTTCTAATGTTGGAGAGCAAATCTAGTCTTGAAGCAGTTCTCATCGAGGAAATTTTCAAACAAGTTTGTTAAAGAGTATGTTTAATACCTACAAACCCTCCCATGGAACAAAATTACTCCCTTTCCAATATCCTTTTTTTTTTTTTTTTTGCCAACTTTCTAGAGCAGCAACAGTGAGTCAGTGACAACCACCTCTTTGAAAACCGGAGTCGGACAACTGACTCCTCTGATCCGTAGGAAATGTCAATTTCTTGGACTCGTTCTGAACTGGTTCCGTTGAACTAGAGCTTCCTTGAGTTCGAGTTTGAGGTGAAGTGTAGCTTGACATGAGAATGTACCTATTTTTGTTAATTTGAAGCAAGGCCCAAATGTTAATTAACATGTATATCTTGTCAGTGAAGATTAGAAGTGTAACAAAGAAGTAATGTACCTGATGTAAAATTCAAAAGCAGTGATTCTACTACAGTACCACAACTCTACTATTCAGTGTGTCTTGCCTTGTTCAAGGTTTTTACCAAGCCTTTCGCAATTTTCCAAAACCAGAATACGTTCATCACCACCAGAACTGGGGGTACTGTAAGCAAGCTGTAGAAGCCCAAAGGGTACACTTTCTTCACCTGAAAAAGAAAGGAACAAAAGTGTTAATTTTCGCCAATTCTTCTTCCCCCATATATTTCCTCGGAATTCCGCACTTGAATTTTATTTGCTGAAAATTAAGAGCTATATAATTGTCGTGCTGAAGGTATTGATTTTATGTATCTAGTCGCATTTCAATATTTATGCTGCTTTTGTGGCTTCAAGGCCCCATGCGCACCATCTCTTCATATATGAATAGTTCAAAGGAGCCGAAGAGAAAATGGTAAGACAATTGGGCGCTTATATGCTGTTTGGTGAGGTAGACACGGCACTATTAGGTAATGTTAAGAAAGGAAAAAAGGCTAAACTCTTGTCCATTATGTTGTTCAGTCTTGTCTAACACTGGGCACTAAACATGCACTTAATGTACAATGATGCACGTCACCTACCTTAAATGGACTCTACTATTTGTACTCAAGTGCTTGTGTTGAACACTCCATACTTGGCAGGGGCAAAGGATATGGATCTTTCTTTGTTAAGCATTTTGTGTATAGAATTGTAGATGTTGGTGAAAACATTTCCATATCGATGTGTTACATCAGCATAAATGGTTGAGGAAAGAAAGTTCTGCGAGTTCAAAACTGTCTTCCCCATGGCGGAGTGTGCAGATTGGATTGTTAAAATTTGTTTTTAATAAGATCTCATACTAATCTTAATTCAACCAGGACACCAGGCTTGATACTGTTTCAAATTAGGATTTTTTGGTGGTCCAAAGATGCATCAAATCTTTTGAAAAGTAAACTTTAGTCTATATTATAGGACTAATTCATAAAATTAAAGAGAACGATGACTCACCTGATCAAAATGGATAAACATGTGGTAGAAAAAGTAGATAAACAAAAGAATCCTGGCTACCTGAAGATCAAATTTCTGTGTGTTACAGTCATCATGTGATCTAAAAATCAGAAGCAAATATTTTATCATCTCATTTAAATAAAAATTTACAGATCTCTAATATTCGAAAAGAGATACAATAACATAAAAATACAGTATATTTCTCTTTCTGGGAGAAGACAAAAGTCCTCCCTTTTGCCATTTGGATAAGATATAGAGGGTTAAGTGGCCGCTGATATTCTAAGGGCAAATTGCAAATTATGCCCTCTCAGTTTCAGAACAACATAATCACCTCCACTTGTTCCTGAAAACTGTGCAAATTACCTCCGACTCATTCGCAAACCATGGAGGAGTAACATACAAGGGTCTTTAAAACCACCATACTGTGGTTAGGGTAGTTCATAACCATGGGCAGTAAGTAGAAGGCTTCTAAATTTGTAATGAGCCTAATTTATATGTAATGCGATTAGAAAAGTAGCCTAACACGAAAATACATGTTCACATGCTGTTGAATGATACTTGCAATTCTGTTATATGTTAACATGCACATATATGAACACTACATTTTACAGCTGCAAACAAGAAGAATTCTGAACTAGAATAGAATCACCATACCAGCCACCCCAAGAATAAAGCCACACCATTGAAGATGTACAGTTTAGACGACTTCTGACCTGCAACATCAAGATACCTGCACATATTCTAAGAGTGATGAGCAAATATTGGACCAAAGGAGATGGAAAAGGGTAAGAAAATAAATGATTTCACGTGTCAGCTGACCATCTTAGATTAACAAAGGGAGTAGTGCTCTCCGAAAAGAGAACCATCAGTATGTAAATCTGTGCTTGACCGCTCAAAAGAGATTGAATAATCGAGTACATAGAGAGTCCATGGTGCAAGACCTAACAAAAGATTTTTCCATTTACATCAAGATTACTCCGAGATATTATTTATATTAAAAAATATAACACTTTTATAATTTTTAAAATTAAAAAATAAATATAATATAGAGCGGACAAAAAGTCATTACCAGAAAACAGAGTGAGAAAACATATTTATTAATTACTCAAAAATTCAAGCAAATGCACCACAGCACCAGTGGTGAACCAAGAACCCTAAATCTTGTTTAGGAAGAAAGATGCACAATTCCATATAGTTCTAATTTGTCCCAAACATTGGCAGGATAATAGGCAAGCATGTACCTTACAATGAAAATATAACAGTAAGCGAAAATTATAATCAGAATTCATTACCAGGTCAAATAAATCTAACTTCTTCCTAAGTTCATAACACCATAGTAGTTAAAGCATTTTGTGTCACTGTACTTACATACTCCATGCCTCCTAAAGCTGGAAAGTTATAAATAATCATTGCCAAGTCTGTTAGAAAGTAACCAATGGAAATCTGCATCATTTAAAAAATAAAAGAATCAAATTAGATGTATTCCTCAATGTATATGATAAATAAAGTTCTCAAAAAGTGCAAAATTAATTGTTTTGATTTCCCATAATAATGCCACAAAAGAACATCAAGGTGATCTTCATTTAAACGTCTGCATATCATAAAGTTAAGGGAGACAGTGAATTTTCATTTAGTTTTGTCAAGAAAATGAGAAACTTTTTGAACTTCAAGGAAATATTCTCTTTAGTCCATGACTAAGCATCAAGAATCATTTGACGATAACAATAAGATACAAAATCAATAAAATAACTATATTATTACAAAGTAACTTCAAGAAAGTGTCGTTGGAACATTAACATACCCCCAGTATGGAGTCTGATAAAGTTGATGTTCTATTAACGATCAAGTCATCATCAGATTCGGCAAACAGATTTGAGGCAAGCAGGAGATACAGAGAACCAGCTGCCACAATAATGGCATGAAAAGTAGAGAACCCCCTGCAATAACAAACCATCATTAGTCTAGATATGAAAATGTTGTATGTAAACTGGGAAACTATATCACTTAATATAAAGCATGGATGTACATGAAAAAAAAAATTACCGGTTGTTCCATTCAAGTTTCACCTTGTTGTTGAGTTTACAGTATCCCTTGAAGAATAGAGGGCTAACTGCACCTGTTAATTCATAAACCTTCAACAGAAAAATTGGATATCTTTAAAAGGTAAGGTATTAGAAATTAAATATGTATGCTGAACAGTCATAAGATTTGCCGAATGCATTTTTTCATTCAGCATAAATAGAAGGGTGACAATATTTACAAAAACTTCATAAAAGGATAATATGTGGGAACCAAATTCGCGTATCCCTCATCCACGAGTTAGGGCAATTTTTGATCCCTTTAGGATTCCTTCACCAACCCCACCACGAGATGACCCTTGCCACCCGGCAATGAGTGGATGTGACTTGCCCCATCTGAGGGTTCAACACCATTCTATACCTCCTCATTATGTCGAAAGATTGATGCATGTCCTCATGTGACTGTCGCATTTTTAAGCATTCATCCCCCAAATCAACAAAGTCCCTACACGTTCTCTATGTTTTTCAAGCCTTTGGCACAAGGACCAAGCCAATTATGATTCATGGCCTCAAACTGATGAGAGGCTCCCAACAATGCATCAACTTTTTGCTCCATTATCATTGACCTTCTAGCCATATAACCCTTTTCTTCTATTTGCTAGGCCTTTTCTATGGGTCGTCATAGAAGTGATGGGATGTCAAAGACGGGTCAATCCCGGCATATCCATAGGCTTCTAAGCAAAGATGTCTCTGTTCTGTAAGGGCACATCTTTGTTATCTCGCACAAACGTTTTAAGTACCTTCTCACAACTATGCTTCGAAGTGCTCCTCGTTTCTATTGCTCTGATCCTATAAAGTTTTGCCCCATTCTTACTTTTACTCTCTGTATCTTCTACTTCTCTGCTCGAGATAGTGACTCTGTCACATGCTTACAGTAGGTGGTGATTTGATCAGCAAGATGAAAAACCACCCTCACCTTAATGCATTAGTCAAGATGTCTAGCAATTTCAAGTTGAAGTCTAGGACATACAAAGCCTATTTGTTGAATCATCGGATGTAATCATGTAGGCTTCCTTTCTTCTTCCCAGGCATTAGCCACCCAAATGTCTGTCAATATTGCTAGCACTGGCAAAGTGTTAGAGGAATTGGTTGCTAAAATCTTCAATTCTACTCATGGATTGGGGATGAGTTGGAAAAACCGTGTTTGATAGGCTTTGTAGTATGGTCAATAATATCATACATGTGATGGCATTAGAAAAGTCATATAGCAACATGACACTTTTAAATCCTTCCAAGTGCTCCCTCGGATCAGAGGTTCAGTCATCCGCTGGCAAAGCAATAAGCCTGACGTAGGCTAGTAGTTGCTTTCTGGATTCAGTGAATCTTACCCTTGTTAGGCCCAAATTCGGGGCCAATCTTTCTATACAAGAGCTGTTGGCACAGAGCTTTTTCTGGTGTATATTTTCCCTTTGATCTGCTGCTCATTTTCTCAGTTGGAACGAGGAAGGGCAGAAGGTGATCTTAGTGGGCGTAATGGTTGAATTTTTTTTTCAAAATTACGGGTTCACAGCCTTAGCCAATGCCTGCGGGAATAATCATTCCCAAATAAACCTACCACAATCTCCTCACTCTCTTCAACTGAAACTTACAACTAACAGACAGGGTTCAATGCACAGCTAAAATTGAGTGCCACAAATTTTTCGACCTTGACAGATAACATCAAAAATCATTCTACCTCTTCAGTTGCACCAAATTATCCCATGAAATTCATTTTTCTATTCAAAACTTTATGGGGACAAGACAAGAAACAATCTTCTTTCGCATTTCAAGTGTGATTTTTGCGAGGGCAGAGAATGGAATTGCACATGAAAAATACAGATGGCAAAAATTAACCCACAAAATAACTTGGTAGCGTTTGACTGCCAATATTTTCTATGGAAAATACGTATTGTGCTATTTGATTGATAATTTTTTTCACGCAGGTTGGGATGATTTTTATTTTTCAGGTAATTTCGTCCCTCCTTCTCTCTCATCTATCCCCACTCACATCTATCCACTAATAAAAAAATGGACAAAGTATAATATTTTCTAGGTTAAAACTAAATCAATTAAATATATTTAATTAATAATTTCATTACAAATAACAAAAAAGAATGCATACTCACAGTTTTGCACATGATAATACCAGCTAAAACAGAAGACAGCCAGAGCACTTCTTTGCTCAGAGAAGCATGCTCAGCAATGTTTATCAACCCAATTGATGCTTCCATACTCCTCCACGCCCACTACTCTACACAGTTCCCACAAGAATAATGTAGAAAAAAAATTAAAAAAATAACAACAAATCAGTAAACTAAAACCAAAACAAATATGCCCGTGAATGATTGTGCCCATGTGAGTACATAATTACAAAGTTAAAACGAGACTAAATTTATATTACTAGGCAAAGTTTCAACAAGTATGAACAGCTCAGAGAGGTAGCCAAGGAGTTTTACAGGGAAGGTCAAAAGTATATACGGGGATTTTCAAATGACAATGACAAAAATAGTGGGTGGCAATTTTCCAATAGAAAACTCTAGAATTTGGAGTACGGGTGAAATGGTATAGAACCCTGCGAATTCAGTATATTAAGAAGAGGGATGTGAAAGTGAAACGGAATGGGTTCTTGAAATTGTACGGCTGTGCTTGAAAGGGGGGTATTTTTAGTTTAGTCAGGTCAAATATGCCATTCTTCGCATTGTCCAATTTTTTTTACATTCATCCTAATAACCTTTCAAAATTTAAAAACGAAACTATCCTTAAAATAATATACAATTACAAAAATATGGTATTATTTAAAAAAACAATAATATCATTTTCAAGTTATAAAGAATTCCAAACACTTCTTACTTAAAATTTCAAAATCAAATCATTTTTTTTATCTGTTTACTTCAGTACAGATAAAAACAGTTTCATTTTTCATCTGCTTCAAACTTGAAAACAAATAAATTTATCAAACGCTCAGCAAGAAAATATTATTCACAGTCATTAGTGAAATTGGTAAGTATATTTACGTATTTTTAATTTGATTTCGATTAAATGAGTACATTATATTAATCTTTAAATCTTATTTCGACAAATGTTAGAATCTTGTGCAAAATATAATAGATAAAACACATTATGAAAAATTAAACTACCC
>CAIGRF010347032.1:0-13616 GCA_903798235.1 Fraxinus ornus
TTGGTTTTTTTTTTTTCCTTTTTTTATAGGGTTCGGGTTCTGGCTTTAATTGGCAGGTCGGGTTATGGGTTAACCCACCCAACCTGACCCGTCAATTTAAAAAAAAAAAAAAAAAAAAAGACCCATTTATTGACTTGTAAACCTAAATGCCCAGCAGCACAGATGTCTTCTCTCTTCCCTCGAATCAAAATGCCCAGCCATCTTCTTTCTTCATATTTTGCCCCCTTTTTCTCTTCTTTCCGTGTGACAACCGAAGATTTGGATCGATACATCATATACACGAAAGGTATGAATGCAATTTATATGTGTTTTCACATGTAGATTTATGTATTAAGAGTTAATTACGGTGAATCGGGAAGTTGTCTGTGTATCAGTGATTCAGTATATGCAGCCTTATGATTCCTTTTTTTTTTTTTATTTCTTTTTTTGGGTATAATTTCACATTGACTTTTAGTTTCTTGAGTTACAGTTTTTTTTTTGGGTTGGATTTCGAACAAACCCACAATGTGGGTTGAGGCAAAAATGGACCCAACCCAACCTAACCCACGCCCATCCCTACCTTTGATCGTGGATGCTACTTGGTTCTTTATGTAACCATTTTCTCCTCTTCACTGTCGGCACTTTGGTCGGCAACTTGGCACCGGAACCTTTCCTTTTCTTCCCTGCTTGCTACCCAATTTGTGCAGTCCATTCGACTGTGATTCTTGGGCAGTTCTTTCATGGTTTCAAAGTGAGATTCTAGGTCTAATTCGTGTGGAGTTGATTGTGGTTTAGGTTGTTGATCTAATCTCTGATTCATCAGCTACTGGTGCCAATTGATTGGAATAGATAGAAACGTGTTCATTTACATTTACAGTTCTTTGATTTCGAGCTATTTAATTGTTTAAAACTAATTTATTGTTGTTTGATTCGATTGAAGGTCCATAATTTCTCTACAAACAGGTATCAGAGCAAGGTTGGCTCCTATGGCTCGAAATGGCACTATTGATTTGCTGTGAATTGAACGTATGTTTGGAACCTGTGTTCGTAGTGCAATTAGCACGTGCCCGCTGATTTTGTAATAAAGATATAAGTCATTAAACTAAATTTGCATTTTTCATTTGTATTGATTGCAGATTGGTCTGCTCTAGTAAATTGGTTAATCCCTTTAATTTTAGGCAATAACATGCCATCGTGTTGGATAAACATTGTTTTTTGTTAGAAACTAGGATTATTTGTCGATTATCTATGATATTATCGTGTTTGGCTATTTTGACTGTTGTGAAATTGCATATTGTTGCTGCGCTGATTATTCGTTAGAATGGTTACCTAGACCTTACCCACTTGACTATTTCCTTGATTTAATATTACGAATGTCACAACATCCTAGAAATCTAGAACGACGTATATTCTACCTTTAGGACACATTCTATATCTCTTGAAGGTTTGTTTCGGGCTACGCGTCTTATTTTATTAAGATCTTCATGCATCATTTTGACTTGGATGTCTTTGACGGTAATGGTAACTTTTCTATCTGATTACAAAAAATGAAACGAATTTTAGAACCACAAAAGTGTTAGAAATTATTGATAAATCTTTTAAATTTGTCGTGACCGATGATCAGAAAAAGGAATATGATGAAACTGCATATACCTTTATTATCTTACATTTATCTTACTCCATTCTGTGTGAAGTGGGTAAACATGATTCAATTGCAAAATTTTAGAAAAAGTTGGAGGAACTTTCCTTGATAGTCCACTCCTAATAAACTTTTTTACTTGAAAGTTCCTTTAGTTTCAAAATTCATCATTCAAAAGAATTTGATGACAGTCTTTATATTTTTAATAAACTTGTACAAGATATTACAAATTGGGATGGTAAGGTTTTCAATGAATATAAAGTGATAATCCTTTTAAATGCTATTCATGACGTTTATAAAGAAGTCAAGAATGCAATCAAATATGGAACGGAGACCATTACACCTAATATAATCATTGATTCCTTGAAGAACAAGGAGAGGAAAATGAAAGTTGGAAGAAACGAGAGAAAATCTCGAGAGATTCACCAAATGAAGGGTAGATACACTTTAGAGGGAATGCTAGAAAAGAAAGGGTTATGGAACTTGTTGAAAAGCTATGTGCTTATTAAATTAATAAATGGATCTGGAACATAACTAGTGGAATACGTGAATATTTTTGGGGGCATTTTTGGTGATAAGCAGAATATGAGAATTATGATGCCACTTTCTATTTGTTGGGATTGTGTTACAATAGATATTAAAGCATAGTTGACAATCTAAATAATAAAACTTAAATGATGTAATTTTATTCTTCGATTATAATTGAAATTATTTTCGAAAAAAATTAATCTATGATATCATAATATATGTTATAATTGGATAAATGTGCATATTTAAGCATTTATTGGAAATTATGGAATTACATTATTGAATTACACGATATATCTGTTAATTCGTGAATTGTTATGAATGCTATGGTCAATAGAATTAATGAGATTCTTACTTAGACCTATTGATTGTCAATTGAGTGATAGTTCAGTGATTGAAAAATTTAAAAAAAAAATCTCACCTATAACTATTTGATTCATCAACTAAGTGAGAGTTCTCAAGATGGAATAATTAATGTAATTCTCACTTAAAAATTTAAAACCTATGAAATTTTGCGCTATGAAATTAAGTTTATGATAGTAAAACGATACGATTGCAGACAATGATTGGGAACATAGTGAACTTTCGACTCTGTGTCTAACGTTGAACTATCTTATGCGTTAATATGCATTAGTATAAAAATTTATATGGGCATTGACATGGCATCAAAATCTATAGTTGTTGACCTTAATAAAGGTGATAAACTAAATGCTATAGCATTTGGCATGATATGACTTTGAGTATACTAGAAGAACATGACGTTTTAGAGAGCATCTACTACGTAATAGAAGACCAGATGTGGGTCATGCTACTCTAGAGAATAAAAATCAAAAACTTTATCAAGTACAGAAAAAGATAGATTCTAGTACTTGAGCATTTGAATTGTTAAATTCAGTTATATATGATCTTTTTTCCTCAAATGTGACTAAGTTAAAATGTTTAACATAGTGTTGACAATTTTTGTTGGTAAAAATTAAAAAAACAAAAAAAAAGTGGTGAGTAGTAAGTCAAACTAGTCTATTCTCAATAGATGGAGAATTTGAAGGTCGATGTGACTTACAAATTGAAGCGTCAATTTCTCTATTAACACTATCCACTGTGAGTTAAAAGACGTGGGACTTTATGTTGCTAAATCTCGAGAACATGCTTGTGTAACAATGTTCTAATTCGCATAAGATTTCGAATCTTAAGTTTTATATGAAGTAGAACAAATGCATATAATGAGAAGACTGGAAAAGGGACCAAGAAGAATATATCAGATAGAAGTACGTGAAAGTGGTTTTTTTAGAGGACCAATATTATAAAGGTTCAAATGTTTCAACCATACCATTGAGTCTCTTAGCTTGAAGTAGTTAGACTAAATGATATTACACTTAAATATGTTCCTCTTGGTGTTGTTTACATGTCAACGCTATACATATTGGATTTTATCTTATGTGGATGGTGGATTCAAGAATTAGAAACCCACTTTATATGAGATCAAGAAGTGTTTTTAGCCTATTGTCGAGTCTTTAACTTGATATAAAATAAATATATACAAATAATGAATATGGAGTATAGGTTTATATGACTGGTACATGCAACTTCTTGTTGCAAAGTGAAGAAGCTAACCTCCTATTTGATATTAAGATAACATCAAAGACACCATTAAACTTGATCTCAGTTGTTGTTCTTATAAGAGTGGTCTCTTAATCAAACTTATGCGTGGTAATTATGTTCATACTCATAGTGGTGATGTTTAATTATGTTTCTGGATATTTGTGCAATGGTTTAAGGTTTTGAGTTGAGAAANTTGCGGACTATGATTAAGAGAGAGAGAGATGAAATTTCATATTTTCATTACATTTATAGATGGATTCATGCATTTCAGTCGTGCCTCTGATTTTGTTAAGTTGAAGATATTGTACTAATTTAGACTTTTCTGAAGTAGAGTAGAAAATCAAATTATGGAAATGAAGAGTTTGAGAACTGTTTAAGAGCGTGAATCTCTACACGAGAGTTCAATGATTTAGATAATAAAAGAAAAATTCTTATTCGATTGACTATTCCTTATTCACCAAAAACTATATGGTGTATTGGGTAGAAAGAATGAAGTACTGCTGAATATGATGATACTTGAGATAATGCAATTTGTTTTTGGAAATAGGGTTGATAAGTGCAACCATCACTAATGGAGTTCTCTCTATGTTAGTACCTTCAGAATCGTATAGGCTTTGGAGATGTAAATAACCAAATATGAATTATCTTATACTTATGATCGACTATGTAAGTTTTTTTTTTTTTTTTCAAATGAGTTTGAAAACGTGATTTTGTTAAGAATGAGATGTCTCTCTCTGAGATACACATGATAGTTCAAAAATGTACTTAAGTGAGATTTCTGATGGATATTGAGCCACAAGATGTGACATTTGATATTTTTTTCCAAGTGGGGGAGAAAAGTTTAGAGAATATTATTGAAATTAATATTATGTGTATTGGTGAATCAGTTTTGAATTCACAAGAGTTGTTCTTCTGATTTAAGTGGGAGTAATCTTTTTTTGAGTGAGAGTTATCTAAGAACTTTCTAATTTCAATGATTCTTGGTTTCGAGTAGGAGCTAAGAGCTATCTAAATTCAATGATTATTGGTTCAGAAAACAAGCGAACAAATTTGAGGAAAGTAATGGAAGTATATATAGAGTATAGAATTTCTATCTAATTTGAGATGTGGTGAAAGTTCTAACTGGACATTGTGTTTATTGTGAACGTTCGGGTTCTTAAAAACTAAATGAAAAACTAACGAATTTATAATAAATAAAGCTCATTTTTTTAGAGAAATGTTATACTCAATATAAGTATATTAAGTCTTAGAAAAGCTTTTTTCTTAGCATTGAAATTCACTTCTATACACTGACGCTAGCCATGATAGTGTTTAAGTTTAGATTACACCAAATAGACTTGTAGACTGTATTTTCATTTTCAATTGAGAATTAATTAAAGAGATCTACATGAATAGATTTGTAGGTTTCATATTAGAGGCTTCTATAGTATTGTGGTAACTTTATAGTTACACTTATAGCCTAACACAATCATCTGATACTAGTACTTGAGTTTTAATAGGGTTTAAATTTCTTACAAAATTTTATGACGTGGATGAAGTTTACTATGTAAAAGTCTGATGGTATGTTGTAATTCTAATTTTGATGTTAATAACACTATATTGGCTATGAGGAAGAGTGTATTGAGATCATTAATCTTTGGGATGAAGGGCATGGATTTAGCAAAATGTACATTTTGTATTAAAAAGATTATACTAGTCTTCTTACTTTGTCACAAGAATTGTATATTATAAATACTCTAGAATATTTTTAACTGTGGAATTGCTAATATCTTGATACTCCTATATCGGAATATAAGTCTCCATAAATATCCAAAAACTCCATAAGTACACAAAACAAAAATCTAGAGAACCATGTTTAGTACAGTTTGGAGTTAGAAATATGCAATAATGTATACTTGCCCTAACATTTGTCATGCCATGGATCTAGTCAGTAGGTATTGATGTCATCCTTAGAAAGGATATTGTGATACCTAAAAAGGTATGTTGTTAATTATTCTATTTGTCGTCGAAAGAACGACTTGTGATTGGAATAGATATGCAAATACCGACTAAGGATGAGAGTTAGTCAAGCACAAAGAGTTATTAGACTTGTGCAATCTTACTATATAGAGTAGCAAAAAACATATCTTGTAGTATATATCTTGACAGTTGAAGAAATTGTTTGGTATAGATGTATTGGATATCTAATGATACTAGTTGTGAATATGAGATCCATGATAGTTATGCAATTATGTTATGTATTGAGGATCTCAAATATCATGATGGAATCAAACAGTCGATAGTATTTTTATGAGAGACATTAGCAAAGAAAGTGTAATTACAATATATCTACATAAATGATGATCTATAATCACCATACTCTGAAGATGTAGAAATACTTGTTGGTAATGTCGAATCTCTAAAATTACGTAGAATATGATACTTAGTGTATCAGAAAACTCTTGATTGAGTTTTATGTACTCATAAATGAACAATTATGAGTTCATATGTAATATATTGTTGAGATTATCTTATAATATTTTGCATGCATATATAAAGTATATCGACAAATTGAGATTGGCTCACTCACACGAGTAATCGCCTCAAACATTTTAGAGTGTGCTAAGATGAGACATAGTGATCATGCTGTGTATATGATCTAGTCGTCTTAATGAAATATCAAGATGAGATTATAATAAATAATCGGTATGGATTTTGCTATCTATTAGAATTGTTTTATAGCCAGATCGAGTTCTCAATTGTAATTGGTCAGAGGAATAAATATAAGGAGAACTCATGTTAGATATCTAGGAATATCTGAACTATGAATGTACGGTGTATTTTATTTGTAAAATTAGTGTATATGAAAGAATTGATCCCTGCTTCTTCATTGTGTAAGTCTCTAAAGCACATATGCCCTCACTTATATACCCTTATGACTTTTGACTGTTTCTCAAAATTTTATTTTGGTGTTTGCTACTTTAGCATGTTGTTAATAACTATGGTTGATTCAATTTGATAGAACATGTCTAGAAGAGCAATTGAATTGAAATTATTGTATTCAAGTAGAAAATGAAGACTATTTTATTTAACACCTCAACTTGTATTCACTGGCCGAACAATTGTGTTAACATTTTAAGTTTGCGATACAATTGTGAATACAATAAAGACTAGAAAGTTGAGTGTGTTTTTTAATTGAGGTGTCACAAATATTCGAACTGGTGTTACATAAAGGATGTATGGCACCCATTATTTTTTTTAAAAAAAATTTCTATTTCTTAATTATAACCACACATTCTCCAAATAAAATATTATTAAATACGAATCTAAAACTTCTCATTCACACATTCTTTCATCAATCACTATTCCAAAATTTATAATTTCTCAAAAATGGATGCCTAGCACATGCATAATATATCTGGGATATAGCAAGAAATATATTTCCTCTTTTATAGTTGTTATACATCCCTAACAGGTGTGTAGTATTATGTGCGAGTGAAAGACGTTGGAAGAAAACAGGTCACCCATGTGGGTTGACTAAACTCGAATTGCATGAGAATATTATTGTATGGAGAAGTTGAGGAAGTTGAATTTGAAACTGAACTTCCCACAACCCATAACTCCCATATATACAACTTCCTCAACACTATATATATATATATATATATATATATCAAATGAATGCGTACAAAATTCGTATGGCAACATAGAAAGAAAAACAAGCGTGATGACTTGATTTTGGAAGTATATACATCGCAAAATGGGTTCTTGGATTGTGAACATCAAATTCCTTCCTTGATGATCGAGTTTTTGACCAAGAAGCGGGTACAAGGCAGTATGAAAAGCAAGCAATCAAAAGGCAAATAATTCAACCTCGTTTTGAGATTTTCAAGTAAGTTTTACAACTTGAAATTCGATTCAAAACATGCAAGCATGTTTTACAAGTGTAAAATTAAATTTACAAAGCAGAACTATTTGATTAAAACAACATTATCACAGCCCACATGTAGTATTTGAAAGAAAAATTCAGCACACCTAGAGGCACTATTTCATTATAACTCAAAATGTCACTAGATGAAAAAATTTACAGAAAATTTCTGAAATAGCGTATCATGTTTACGTCCCAGATGATGTTCTGTTTATCCTTTGAGCACCCAGTTTTAGAGCAGCAGATTTAGAACCTCTGCCTCGCCCCGCTGACAAGGGCTTGTATCCAGTTGTGGGTGCAGGGGCTGCAATCGAAGCCCAAAGGTCGTCATCAGCTGATCCACCAGATTTCAGATTCATAGGCTTTGATGATGATTTCGGAACTGGAGCAGATATAGCACCCCAAGGGTCATCGTCGTCAACTTTGCTTGTTTTTGAGTTTGAAGGTTTTGGAGCAGGGTCGGCTGTTGAACCCCACAAGTCATTGTCTCCATCTTTACTCGTCTTTAATGTGCTTTTTGGTCTCGAACTTGTAACTGAATCAAAATGGTGTGTCCAGTAAGTGGGAATTTTTATGATGGTCAGAAAAGAACACCATTAGCAAGAAAATGACACGAGGACATAAATAGGAAGGACTCGACATGCCACTCATCCTGAATCTTTAGCAGCCTCTAACTTCTTAAATAATATAATTTAACTACAGATCTCTAATTTACGTATCCTAATATAAGTAATCATTATCGTGTGCGATCACTGTGTCAAATCTTCCCTTGGGGCCGGGGAGTTGGGATGATATCACATCGCAGTTCATAAGAGCTCATGGAATGAGTTAACCAAAAGCTTTATTAAACATGTGAAATTTTAGCGTAGTTAAGATTGGAAGGAGATTATGGAAGTACCTTGTGGTTTTGGCTGTGAGACAGGTCGTTTTTGGGCTGCTTGGATATTTGCAAGAGCTGAAGATGGTTTTGATGCTTCTAGTGGCTCAACAGCATCCCAACCATCTTTTTCACCCTCATCATCTACATGAATGCCATTTTCAAGTTCTCCCCATCCATCAGTTGATGAGGTAGGGGACACAGGTGCAAGCTGATCAGTTAAATCTGTGCTAGAACTTACACGGACTGCCGGTACATGTGCACCATCCAAGTCTATGATGTCAAGAAACATTATCAGATACTGATAAATTGGCAGATGCATTTACAGAAGTGAACACTAATGATTAGCTAGAAAAGCATCACTCGAACAAATTTAAGTATCCTACTAAAAGAAAATGTACATATGTGAACGAAATAAAGGGGCAAAATGTTCACCAGAGCTGGCATTGGAGATTGAAGAAGCAATAGGTGCACTTGCAATCGATGAAGCAATAACACTCGGCTCAGAAGGTTTGCCTCCTTTTAGAGTCAGAGAGCTCATGGCCCATCTGCATCAAAATTGTAATACCGTCATCCACAAACTATAAAAGAATCAGAAATATTAAAATTTAAAATTGCATTATATTAAGTGCCATATGAGCTGGCTAGAAATCATAAAGAATGTAACCAATTGGAACCCTCATATTTCACTCAATCATAAAAAATACAGAGCTCTTTAGCTCAATGACATGGGGTCAGGAAAAATCCAAATTAGCATATCCTCAATTTATATAACCAATAAGAAAAATTGAAAAGATGTTGCCATACTGGAAAAACATGAATATTTGCAAACAATGGTTGCCTTGATCTTAATTTATAGAAAAATTCTACTTGTACATCAACTTTTGTACACAAGGGACTACACCCCCTCGCATGGGGGGTGGGACCCACTGCATAAAATATTTTTTTTATTTAAGCGGGTCCCACCCCCACGTGAGGGGGGTGTACACCCCGATGTGCATTGTGATGTACAAGTAGCAAAGCCATAATTTATATATACCTAGTAAAGTACAGACAACATGATTTTGATGAATTTTGCTCAGGCCAAAAAAATGGTTCTCCTAAACAAGAGATTCGTTGAACAAAAATTATCTACAGAACTTTGGAAGCTATATAGCATGAAGTCATCTATTTACAGAAGCTAACTCAGGTATTTTATACAGAAGGCTATGATTCCCGTCATCTTTTAAATATATTCCAGATCCATAATAAAATAAAGCTGATATAGCATGTGTTCTTAAGCAAAAAATTATTAGCTTGCACAATTCATAATAGGTCTAGTGTTTGCCTCCTATGTAAAATCGAATCTGAGAAAACTGGAAACAGCAACATTTCAGTCAAATGAAAGATTAGAGGATGTATTTAAGGAAGATCTTTCTTCGTTATATGTTTCAGAAAAAAAGAACTATAATGTTCAACCCTGATATTACACAGCTCAGTTCACAGGAAGGACAGAAGAATTTAGTTTGGCAACAGAGGCAACTAGGACCTGATTGGTTCAATCAGATAGCAGGATTAGGGAGCATCAACCGAAATTTTGTAGAGAAGAGTATCGTCTTCAAGTCAATACAAGAGTTGACATAATCATAAATTTCAATGTCAATTTTCAGAGAAAATGAAGAGATATGAAAAACACAAAAAAGATCACAGGACCTCTTCAGTTGCGTATTGAAAAAGAGAATTTTAAATTTTTGGTTGAAAATAGTAGGAACGGATCAAGCTCCGTTTGGTTTTGATAAAAATCAGATTTTTCGGTAGATTTTGGTAAAAGTTGATGAAATGTGTGAGTGAAAAGTTGATAAAAATTGTGGATCTTATGAAATGTGTGATCGAAAATGAGTTTGGAGAAAAGAATTAGTTTTAAGAAATGGAGGCCAAACAGGGGCTAAGTGTGCAGGTCAATACAAAACTAACATGACAAAATTCAAACTTAACATACCCAAGTAAACTTGCGTTTCCAGGTATTGATGAAATTCCTGTGCTTGAAGCACCCATAGTATCCCCAGTGCTTGTCTACAAAGAACCAAAAGACGCTGTTAATCCAACATCCGAATAGAACCGTAGGGAGGGAGATGGGTAGAGAATTACCTTCTCCCTCTCTCTCTCTCTCTCTCTTTTTCAATAAAAAGGGGTATCAAAGAACTTCACCCCTTTCCCCACAAAAGAAGGCTCGAACCCAGGTCATCAACCTGGTAAGGCTTCGCTCTTACCACTAGAGCTAAGCCTTGGCCTTCACGAATTAGCATCTGATATCATTGAACTTCAAGGAAAGGAAAGAAATAAATATAATACCATACATCTGGTAAAGCATATTTTCAGGCAACAAATACGAATGAACAAAAGCCATGAACCAACTAGCATATGGATACAAATGTTAAACTAGGAGATGCATTTCAAACTACTAGAATATTTCCATTTAAAATTTGAGGACAATCCTGAAGAGAAATGGGTTTGGCATAAATCTAGAGAAGATAAGTTTCTTCCTCCCCTCTAATTCTATTATATAAGAAAAATAGAGTACACGTTTTAGGTAACTTGGCACAAGAATGAAAATACAATAAACTCTAGTTATACTCTTGCCTAATTACCTAATTGACATGATTTATTTCCTCAACACTCCCCCTCAAGCTGGAGCATATACATCATATAAGCCCAGCTTGAAACAAAGAAATTTCAACCTATTACCATTCAATGACTTTGTAAACATATCAGCAAGGTGGTCTCCTGTGTGGTCTCCTGTCTTCACAAATGGTGTACATATATCACCACTCACTATTTTGTCCCGGACAAAATGACAATCAACTTCGATATGTTTGATCATCTCATGAAAGACTGGATTGGATGCAATATGTAGAGCAGCCTGGTTATCACAAAACATTGGAATCGGAGTAGAGGTGATAGATTGATTTCTTGAAGAAAGTGCTGCAACCATGTCAACTCACTAGTTGTATGAGTCATTGCCCTATATTCTGCTTCTGCACTTGATCTTGCAACTACCGTTTGTTTCTTACTTTTCCAAGAGACAAGGTTACCACTAAGAAAAGTACAGAAACCAGTAGTGGACTGTCTATCTGACGGGGATCCTGCCTAATCTGCATCTGTAAACCCTTCTATTCTGATATGTCCATTTGGTTATACAATAACCCAAGACCCGAAGCCCTTTTCAACTATCGAATAATACGTATTACAGCTTCCCAATGAGGAACCCGAGGAGCATCCAAGAACTGACTAATGACGCTAACTGCATAGGAAATGTCAGGTCGTGTAATGGTAAGATAATTCAATTTTCCGACCAAACGACGACATTTTCCTGGTTCTCCAAACAATTCTCCTTCATCTTTCAAAAGTTTCACATTAGGATCCATGGGAGTGTCAACAGGACGAGCTCCAAGAAAACCTGTCTCATCTAACAAATCAAGTATATACTTTCTTTGAAACAAATTGATACCTGCTCGTGACCTAGCAACTTCAATACCCAAGAAATATCGAAGCTTGCCTAGGTCCTTCGTCTGAAAATGTTTTTGTAGAAATTGTTTCAACCGCGCAATCCCTCTGTATCATCAACAGTGATTACAATGTCATCTACATAAACTACAAGGACAATATAACCTGCACCAGTTTGTAGATAAAATACTGAATGATCTGTCTGACTCTGAAGACCAAATTCCAAAACAACCTCAGAAAACTTTACAAACCATGCCCTTGGTGATTGCTTTAACCCATATAAAGCCTTTTTCAACTTACAAACATAGTTCTGGTACTCCCCCTGAGCAACAAACACAGGTGGTTGCTCCATATAAACCTCTTCGTATAAGTCATCATGAAGAAATGCATTTTTGATATCCAGTTGAAACAAAGGCCAACCAAGATTAGCTGCGATGGAAATCAAAACTCGAATAGAAGAGATCTTAGCAACTGGAGAGAAAGTTTCATCATAATCAATGCCATATGTTTGTGTGTAACCTTTAGCAACCAGCTGTGCTTTCAATCTATCAACAGTCCCATCATGATTGAATTTCAGAACAAAGACCCATCTGTTACCAACAAGACGTATTCCAGACGGTGAAGGAAGGAGCTCCCAAGTCTTATTCTCGAGCAAGGCTGTCATTTCTAATTCCATAGCCTTTCGCCACTCAGGATCAGATAAAGCCTCGTCACTGTCGTAAGAACAAAAACACTAGAAAGTTGGGATGTGAAACAAGAAAAAGAAGGTGACAACGAATCAAAAGTAACATAGTGGCTGATAGGATGTTGAGTTACACAAGTACGTTTACCTTTACAGAGAGCAATGGGCAATGATTCAGGATCAGAACAAAGGACGGATGCAGGATCTGTAGACGGCAAGGTGACGGATGGGGCCACAGATGTTGGTGGCCTGGGTCGTCGAGCATAAACCTGTAAAGGAGGTGATGGTTCCTTATGAGAAGAGGACAACTCGGTTGCAGTAGACTGAGCCGAGTCGAGTTCCGGAGAAATATCAACAGGTAGATATGGTACGGGTAAGCTAACGAGGACTTGAGTGGATTCGAAGGATATACTCTGATCAGAGAAATAGGGCATGGACTCGTCAAAATTGACATCTGCACTTACATAATAGCGTTGCAGAGAAAGACTGTAGCACTGATACCCCTTTTGTGTTTGGGAGTAACCAAGAAAAATACATTTCATAGAGCGAGAGTCGAGTTTGTTACGACCAAGACCGAAATGATGAACATAACAAACACACCCAAAGACTTTGAGAGGTAACGAAAATGGTGGAGAGGAGGAAGACAAAAGAGAAAAGGGAGATGCACCGTCCAAAACGGAGGATGGCATGCGATTAATGAGATAGCATGCAGTAAGGACAGCATCACTCCAAAATCGTTGAGGATGGCATGCGATTAATGAGATAGCATGCAGTAAGGACAGCATCACTCCAAAATCGTTTAGGGACATGCATATGACAAAGAAGAGCACGAGTAACTTCTAACAAATGACGATTCTTGCGCTCTGCAACTCCATTTTGTTGTGGAGTATATGCGCAAGATGTTTGATGAACAATGTCTTTG
>CAIGRF010347032.1:16601-36859 GCA_903798235.1 Fraxinus ornus
AAATCAAGAGAGAGAGGTTGATGTACATTTCTCTCTTGGCACACAGCTAAAAGCTTATTATAATATTCAACAAGGCTGAAGGATCCCTTCTCAAGCTCGAAGTATTGTTTACACGTCTCATATATCCTAGTAACATTTCCAGTTCTTGAATGGATGTGTTTGAGATGCTCCCAAATTTGTTTAGAACCGATATGAGGCTCAATACTACCGATCATAAGTCCAATTATGGCGTTATCCTCTTGATCCCATCGATCGTTGATAGTAGAATCACTTTCTGAAGACTGAATCACTTTCCGAAGTCTTGGTAGATGGCTTGTCTACAATCAAGTGATTAAAAAAAACATTTCCCTCGCAAGAAGACCTCTACACACCGAGCCTAATAAGTGTAATTTTTTTCATTCAATTTTTCAGGTACCATAGGCCCCGTCAAATTGAACATCTCCATCTTAGATGACATGATACAGACTACTAACAGGAAATAAAAGACCACAAACGGACCCACAAATCAAGCGACTATGGGCAACAATAAAACCAACATTAGCTGGCCCAACATAAAACCAACACCACTTAAACACACCACAACAGGCCCATTAAAAAAATGACAGCCCAATGGAATTTCCTCTTAACTTAAATCAACTTAAAGAAACAATTAAGAGGCAGCCCAATAGCAGCAGTGGCCCAATCAATTTGCAATCAGCCCAATTTTATTACAAAGGCTCTTGGCTTCACTTCCTCTCGGCATCGAAATTGCACACCACCAACACACCAACACATGGCGACGACGCAGACACAGACGCACACAGACGCATCCAAGAAACTCTACAATTCTTGAATTCAACTGTCGAACTACCCAACACGCACAATCAATCGGCCAAACCACCACCGAATAACCCAACAGCCTGACCACCACAAAACCACCTCTGAGATCTCGACCAAGCACCACCACTCGACTCCGTCGTGAATCAACCCCCCGATCGATAACACCCCTCCAGGGCGACGGCTACAAAAGGCGAAGATTACACCTTAATCGACAACTCCAACCATGAAGAATGATACAGCAAAGAGAACATGAAGAAGAAGAGAAGATTTTTTTTTTTTTATGGAGAAGACGCAGCTGGAAACACCAAACCCTAGAAACCGTGCTCTGATACCATGAAGAGAAACTGGTTTGACATAAATCTAGAGAAGAAGATAAGTTTCTTCCTCCCCTCTAATTCTATTATATAAGAAAAACGGAGTACACGTTTTAGGTAACTTGGCACAAGAATGGAAATACAATCAACTCTAGTTATACTCTTGCCTAATTACCTAATTGACATGATTTATTTCCTTAACAGATTCAAATGACGCACGTGATATTAAGATCTGTTGTTGAAAAAGAAGCTTCTCAAGGAGGTCTTCTGGGTGAATCAAGGTAAAAGGATACATCCCTTAGTGACAAAATCAGTAAATTTATCTCTAGAACTTCACATGAACTTAAGCATTTATAATTCTGCAGATAATTTTCACCAACAGGCAGGAAGCAGAGTTGAGAAAAATCTTTTACAAACNCCTTAGTGACATAATGAGTAAATTTATCTCTAGAACTTCACATGATCTTTAGCATTTATATTTCTGCAGATAATTTTCACCAACAGGCAGGAAGCAGAGTTGAGAAAAATCTTTTACAAACCTTCTCATGGTATTGTTTCACTATTTGTAAAAATTGGTCAACAGCTTGGCAAGCCTTTGATCGAACGTCACTGCACCAAATAAAGGAGAGTGAATCTCAAAAACCTATACTTGCAAGACAACTAATAGAATGAATTGCTTATTAATCAACAGAAATAATGTGCACAGGGACTAAAACAACAAAGTATAGGTGTAAAAAAGGAACTATCAAGGATGTGATGCCACAGCATTACAGGGACAAGAAGCCATTATAAATAGGGAAATAAGAATGAAAAATATATATCCAGCATTCAGCCCACATGGGCGTGAGTCCACAGGCCCAAATCTCAGCCATAAAACCATTAGACAAACATGCTGTAGAGAATTTCATAGCACAGAGTGATAATAAATTTTCCAGCGACTAGGTGAACAGAAATATGGTTTCCAGTAATGCAAATTTGGGAGAGGTACAAATACACTACAGGCATGGTGTATACCCTGTGTAAATTGACAGGATGCATCATATTGAGAAATATATCTTTACAATGGTCAAAAGCGTAAGGTCAGGTAGTATTTTCGAGTTTTCTATGAGCCATTGGTTATATCTTTATAATTGAGGCCCACCTCATTACTAAATCCATCAACTGTCATGAAAGGGAATAAGATTGTAATGAGGACCGCCGCCATTATTTTCAGTAACCACAAGTCAGCTTTACTGGTAATTGTTTTGTATATGAAAGGGAAAACAATGAAAAGAAGATGGCAAAGCATGTCTTATCTTAGAACATAAAAGTGTGGAACTCAGAAATAAAACCTCTAATGAAAAGGAGAATCTGATACTTCAAAAGAGAAACACTAGGACCATCCTAACACGGACTCTTAATAAAAGGAATACCTGTCAGGATCAATGGTCAGCACAACAACATTTGGTAGAATTCGAGTCGCAATCTCTGTGACGTCATAATAAGAACTAGTGGCGCATAAAGCCATAATACCTGGCACAAAAAGGGGTTTATTATTTTGGGGAGAAAGAGAAATTTGGAGTTATTGAAGAAAGACTGTTGTCTTAACCTAAAGTCATCTCAGCAGGGCGAAATCAACTGAATTACACATAACTTTTCCTAAATGAGGTCAAGAAAACAGCAGGCTTACCTGCTCCTCGGGCAGGAGAGAATGTATCACGCAAAGCTCGAACTGTAAATGCATTTATCAGAACTCTTTTCCTCATCTGCATTGTAGTGAATTCTTAATTAGCAATTTTTCTCACAGATAGATTTATTCCAGAAATATATTACAATTTTGACCATTGACTCACTCAACAATCAACTTCTTCAAGGTTATGTAATCGTTATAGAAAAGGAAAAATTGGAGGATCATGGCACTGACCCCGTCATTAAGGTAGCTTGCAATATTTCCGAGCAATATAGTAGTATTTGTTCTAATTGCCGGTTCTTCATCAACCTAAATACATAGAAAAGTCAAAAACAAATCATGTGTATCAATGTACACAATTCACAAACAAAATTAAACTTTGTTGGCAAAAGGAATGTCAGTTTCATTTACACTCAGATTGCTTAACTCATAATTGTGTATACCTGTAGTTTGGAAAGGAATTTCAGTAATGACCCTGATATAGTGCGCTGAGACAACTGTAAAGAGAAAAAAGAAACAAAAAATAGAGGTATCAGGAATCAAAACCAGATGATGCTGCTAGCTCAACCATCAGTCACAATCGATGCATCTATGGATTAGTCCCACAATCTCATGCCAGCAATTTCACTAATCGAGTTTCTAATTATCCAATTTCGATAAAATAATCAACTACCAAACAGAAAAAATGCTCCTAATATCGACTTCAACGCCAGTGCATGCACCTGTGAGAAATGCCTGTACAAAAGTTTGTAAAAGATTTCTTGACAACTCCAATGGTTATTGACGAAGTAGCAATGGCAAAGAGGAGTGAAGATTCGGAGATTCCACAGAAAGACTTTTAAGCAATAAACTTTATAACAACTTATACGTACAGCACAAACAGAGAGTTTCTGGCCTTATGCAAATTCTCCAAATTAATGCATGTTCATAAAATTACTAACCTCCCCAAGCCTATTGGAGAATCTTATACCTTACAAGTCTCTAAACTAAATGTAAACGACAGGAAAAACACGGTACATACCTTAGGAGCAAGAACAAGAATGGATTTGAGTGTCAATTCCCGTAGAAAAGCAGATGCATCGGAAAAGCCGGTAGCAACATGAGGGTAAACCTAGAGAAACAAACATTAGACTTTTCTACCACGGTACCACCCCATTATCCTACATAATATATTGTGAACGAATCATAGGGGAGATTGAATATTTTGATTGTGTCACTATATGACTGCATACTTGTTCATCAACAACTTGTGAGGATAACGACTCGCCAAATTGATCAATATGCTGCAGAAGGCCAACTCGAATAGCACGATCATTTGATGCAAAAAGTTTGACCACTGTCGGTAATACCTACAAACAGAGATTAGGAATGTTATTCAAGAAATTAAAACCCAAGTTTAATCATAAGCACACTTAGCCCTTGTTTGATAACCATTATTTGAAAACTCTTTTTTCTGCGTACTCACTTTCATGTTTCAACCACACATTCACACAATAAAATATTCTCCAAGTAAACCCAAAACTTTTCTCTACTTTTGAACCACGCATTCTCTTAAAAATCACAATTCAAAAAAATTGTTTTGGCCAAATAATGGCTGGTATGGTAAAGTCAGGCATGTAAAAGAAAGAAATACAAGGTTGCAAACAGATATGAAAGATTTGAACCTTGAGACTAAAATCTTTGGCTGAAAGCCAAGAACCCATTTTCAACAATGCTGTCAAAGAAGGTGCAGCAGCTGAACCAAATTCTAAGGCGGATGCTAGTAATGGAAGCAACTGCAAGAAGCCGAAAATGCAATGGTTTAGAACTTTAAAATGAAGAAAACGTTCCCACAAAATACCGCAAGTTACCTTTTTCAGCACTATCTGGCGAGGAAGCTGCTCGGCAATATTTGGAAGCTTACGAAAAAAGGTATCCTTTTCAACACTGTCTTTCAAATTAAGAATTTCCATAAAGTGTATAGTCTCCACCAACTTATTTTGAAAATATTCTGCAAATATATCATTTCACATCTTTAGGACATGAAAAAATACTTTCTACAGTACATTCACAGGAAGATAAAAATNGGGGGACTTAGAAAGGAGAAGAGAATTCCAGTGGTCTTTTCAATCTACCACAGAAGAAATTATGAAATAAAAGAAACTAATGGCCAAAAGGACAAAAGCAAGTTGACAAGGATATACAAGTGTTCTTACAAAAAAAATGTAAAAAACCAGAAATGATTCAAAAACTAAATGTCAATTACATGCATACAAATATTTGGTATATCTTTGAATTAAATTTCCCAGGTCAATGGAGGTTTAGAGGCATTATGTATGAGAAAAAGATGGGCTAAAAGTTGATATAGCAAGGTTCAGAGACCATGGAGTTCAACTAAACCAGTTCAATTAATGCGATATTTCCTTCATTTGTCTGAACCCATAAAAAAAATGCTATTAATTAATTAATGTGATCCCTTTTTATATGCTTGAAACCAAAATACCCATCAAAAGTAAAAATGTTAACAATTAATCAATGTGATCTTTTTCACTCGTTTGAAACCAAAAAAAAAAAAAAAAATTGATGGGTAACAATGGCAGTTTTTACCTTCACTCCAATGTTTTTGCGAGTTCCTCTTTTTTCTGAGGGGAGGGAGGGAGGATTCAGAAATTCAAGGGTGGGTGGGGAGTCCTACAGGACTAAGCATCTAACCAAGTCTAGTCGAATAAATTACTCAGTATGTTAGATCAATTAGTTTCCATATATTAGTTGTAATTTAAAAAATGTAATAGGACAGCATGTTTATTATTGATTATTATCCATTTATTGAATCACATGCTGTGTTTTATGTCCATCTGTTGACAAGCCCAGAAATCCATGAGAACAGAGACACAAGAGAGGGGTGGAACGGGCAGTTGCATGTTGGTCTTCAAACTTTTAAGAACCAATATTGATGTCAACATGCAATATTTGTACGAACTACATAATAAATCATCAGGAATTAGTTGCATATAGCAATATACACATTTCGTAATTGTGGAGTAAAGGTCCATACAAAGAAACAATAATTTTCCAGAAGGGAAAAAGTAATTTGGCAGTTACATTGTCACATATTAAGTGATTTGAGTTCAAGCGGTCACAATTAAAATAAGTTATAAAGTTTCAACAATATAATGTTTACACCATCTCTAAATTAAAAGCAGTGATAAGAAAGCCAACATATTTAGAAACAGCAATAGTTGTGAATAAAATCAGAAACGACCTACTACAAGTGAAACTGAAAATTTGGCGTCCAGGACTAAATACTAATTAAATTAAATTCACCCCCCTTTACTGAAAAATTAGAGGAAAAGAACTCACCGCTATTTTCCAGAAGCTTTGATGAATTCAACCTGCGAGAAGGCATAGAACTCAAGAGACGCTGATAATCTGGAAGTAGAGACTGAATAAACAATTCCAGATGAAAATGAATTTATCACATCAAATGATAGTTGAAGCAACCAATGAATTAACAGATTCACTATTGTGTAATGCATACTGGATACTCAGACATCCAGGCGCTAAATCATAGTCAATTTCAAGGGGCAGAAAAAAAGGAATAAGGAACAACACCTCTGAACAAAAAGAACAAACAAAGACAGGCTCACCTTTGGAATGCTAGTAGTATTGCGCAGCTCCTCAGTTTTGCTCAACTTCATACCAGAGAAGAGTTCATAAATAAGACAGCCTACCAATTACAAAGCAATAATGATAAATAAATAAGAGTAATTATTAAGAAAAATGCTGTCAATCTTCTAAAATAAGATAAACCAAAAACAAAACCTTGTTCTATCTATTTTTCAACTCTAGAGCTCGATTAAGTCAGAGAGGTTCTTTGAACCGAGTCCACTAAGACTTAAAGAACGCCAACAGACAGAAGTGCTGAAGTATGATAAAAGGGTGACCTTTTGTCAATATGAAAAATGTCCTCACAACCTTCAATTGTTTTTCATTGAATTGCAAACAAGATTCTCTCCTAGATTTGGAAACTCGTAAATGGAAAATGTAGGTGGTCATAACTCGCTAAATTTAATTTCAACCACACATTCAAAACTATTACTAATTGTTATCACATATTTCGTGGTCCCCATCACTATTCCTCCTAAAAAGTACCTAACACATTTCCCGGTCAAAGGCTTTATAATCGAACAATTATAGCTTTGGCTTTCGTATACCAAATAATTATTTAGTCTTTCATTTATGATTGTGAGGTTTCGTCAGCGAGGATAAAAGTGATAACAATCCCAATCCTACCAGTTCCAATGAGAGTAAGACCAACCAAGGTCGCCATTGGAACCGACCAAAAAATCAGGTTAAAGCCTCTAATCTTGATACGTACAATGTCTCTGACTTAGAGATCATTAGCATCAACACAAAGACATTTGTGGAAGGCGTATCAAAGATCTTTTAGATGCACATAATCCTCCGGGGGACGATTGGGACGAGTTATGACACAATCAATAATTCACTTCATTTTCAATTAGGCCTCTATATATATATTTGTTAAAATTGTTTGCACAAATCATACAATAGTTGAGTGGGCAATTGAACAATTACCCAGACCCCAAGAATCAATAGCCCAAGGTGGAGATTTTCTGATCGCTGTCCAGTCAGATTTTGACAACTCCGTTGGTTTGTATTGTGAACCAATAAGCCATTCATATTGCTGTGTCAAAAATGAAGTAAGAATTATAAATCACAAACCAGCAACCTGACCGGCTAATAGAATGAAAATCATCAAAATACAACTTTCTGCAAGATGCAACAAATATGTCAGCAATCTTTTTCCATAAAATAGAAGTCAGACGAGTAAGAAATATGCCTCTTACAACACATTATAAAATATCGTAGAAGTAACATTTGGTGGAACAAATGTCATCTATGATAAAAATAAAAATAAAAAATAAAAAAATAAAAATGAATGTTTTGCAAGGATTAAATACATACAAGATTCTTTTATTGGAAACAGTAAATGCTTTCACTAAGAACAATATGCATCTGCATGTACATTCATTAGCAGATAATATGCTTTCATGCATGATGCAGTCTTGCATGTTGCTTTATTCAATATCACTAAGTTAAGAAAATTTTGTATATGGACAATTTTATTAGGAAAGATCTTTGCTAGAAAGAATATTCATTAGAGGGGAGGATTTTAATTCATAATGATTATTATACTCTGCAACATTTTTAGTTTTTCCTCCCTCGGCATGGCTAGCCAAAATTGAGTTTGTTCATCACAAACTATGCTGAAAAGAACTGAAAAAAGTTAAACCAAACTCATTACTTACCAGCATTGGTCCAGCTGAAGCTTCATTATTCCCATCAAACTCGGACAGAACATCAAATGCATGTAATTTCCAGTCCAAAGTTTGAGTGACAACAACACTAGCCATACAAACATTACCATGAATCTGCAGTAGCAAAGCAGAAAATCATTATTCTAGATGTATATTGCTAAAAGCAGGAAACCAGATGAATAAAAGAAATTGCAGCAGAAAAATTCACAAATAACCACTCATATGGTCATAAGAAATAGATAAAAAAGTTAGAACATTTTAGGAACTGACACAAAAAACCATATCTGTTTCCTTGGAGATCTTCATTGGTTTATAGTTAGGTCACAGGTAAGAAAAGCATTATAGCACTTGGGGGAGCTTCATGCCTCTGTTAGAAAACTTTATCAGGCATGATTCATGCCTCAGGAACTAATATATACTCTTTTTGAAAAGATGTAATTAAATTTAATACCTCTTCTTTTAATTTATCTAGCTAACAGAGGCAAAGAAATCGACAAATAATGCATGCAGTCCAACAAAAGTAAGAACTTGTTTAAAGATTATAGTGCACGTAAAAAATATTCAAGATGAAACAATAGAATGTCAACTTGCCTCCAACTGTTGGAATATATGAATAACAGATAAACTTGACTTGATTACATACCAATTTACAATCATTATTTAGGAAGCTCACAGCTTTAGCTATCCGATGCAGTCCCCATGCATAAAACTCATCCCTGCCATAAAAGGAAAGTAAAAGACTAGGAGTTGATTTTATAGCGTAGTATACAAGAGGAGCAGACCCAAGGAAACTACAAAAATATCTCAGAGTTTGGCAAAATGTTATAAATGCTTAAAAAAATAATGTAATTAAGTATACATATTGTAACTCCAATATACAAAAGCAAACTACCCATTCAATTTTGCAGATAAAACTGTAACAAATAAATATCTAAGGAATACAGATTCCAAAGTTTTCATTAAAAAGGATAAAAAGAAGTCATATTAAGCTATGAGATTGAGAGTATAAAAGTAGAGAACAAGATGTCCTCCATAGCATAACAAAAAGAATAAAATTACTACCTGTCAAGTGCGACTTGTAAGTGTAATTTCATATAAACAATTTTACTTGTTTTCATCAGGGTCACTAAATGTTAAAATAAAAAGAAGCGCAACGGAATAACAATATTTACACCTTTGGCTGCCTTCTAATCCCAATTCCTTGATCTTTTCAGACAGGGGCATAACAGGCTCTGTAACAATGTAGATTGTAACCTTTGTATTCGAACCATCTAAAATTTCTGCCTCAGTACTGTAAAGAAACGACAAGATATTTGGATGCCTAACCTGAAAGAGGATAAGTAATTCAGAACTAGGACAACAAAGAATAATGTGTAAGACTATACATCCATTCACCATGCATCGCGAAGTGCACAAAATAATAAGATATTACACTTTTGATTTATCACAAATCAAGGACTCATAATGGGGATAGATTTCTTCACATTGCATTGCATTGCATAGATGCTTCATAGACTAACAAGCTCACTGACACGCGAAGTACTCCTTCAAGCCTTATTTTTATATAAATTCGTGTGTAGTACAGATTGTAAATGACTGGGTGCATTAGCTTTGTCTTTCCTTTTGGTAAGGTAATTCACAATTTTGGCTTTATCCAACATCTCCTTGTAATCATAACTTTTCACCTAAGTGGATATCTCAAATCAACTGCTGACCAAGGAAGCATTATTTAATTTTCCTTGCTCTAAGCAGCTTGTTAACATCAAACGGAACCATTAGCTACATCCAATCAATTATCCCTTGTGATATCAACTTGCATTTCATCTCCAGGGCTATTAACTACTTTGTTTCTATATTTGATGCTGAGGCCATAAAATTGATATTGAAGCACGAGCAAGTTCAGAAGCAACATCATTATAGCTAGAAAAACTAAAAGATCAGTAACATAGTCAGGAAGGAATACTTTTGAGGTAGTAATTTTTATTCCCACGAAGAAAAAAAAAAAAAAAATCATGCAAATGATAGTTTCTGAAACAGAAGTAGCTAAAAAAATAAGTAGTTTTTCAAATTGAAGTGATGAAAGTATAATTATGCAGTTGACAAAAAGCTCTCAAGGACACAGAAGGGTAGGGACACTAAGGATGAACATTTGTACAAAGTATTATTATTAGCGCAACGGGCTCACGCGACAATGATGCCAGACAATATTATCTCCACCAATCTTGTAGAGATTCTGATTATTAGATAAAGATGTATCCTTATAAGGTAATGAGAAGAGCAACGGAGATATATTAACAGGAACTAAGCAAATGTCAGATATTTTTCTTGGCGGTCCTCAATGTTAGACAATGGCACTACATAGGAAGGGGAAGCGTTTTGCATGGTTTTAAGCTATGATGCTCGGGTACGGGTATCGGGTACAGGCACATATCTAAATGTCGGATCTTTTATTTTTTAAAATGTAGGATACGGGGACATGGCTAAAAAGAGTCCAAATTTCAAATACGGGTACGTGGGTATGTTTTTCAAACTTTAATATTTTTACTAATCCAGGATGTCATTTTGAATAGACCAAAATTAATTATTCACAATAAAGAAAATATGTATTTAATAAGAGGTTAAGACGAATAAAATAGAATTTTGAGGTTTAGTTTTCAATTTAAAAATTATTAAATGTTATATAAAATAGAAAATGAGGAATTTGATTGTAATTTGGACTTAGTGGAGCCTATGTAGCACTATATGGAACCCATTTTCATTTTATACAAACAAAACTCTAAACCACCGATACAGAGAGATAAAGAAGGAAAAGAAAAAAAAATGAAAAGAAAGAAGAAAGAAGAAAAAGAATGTAAATCCGCTGCCTTTCTCCACTCTCTTAGCGACGACGCTAGGTTTATAGAGAACAAAAGTGGGAAAGAAAACAAGAAAAAGAAAAAAAAAAAGAAGGAAGAAGAAGAAGAAGCAAAAACGACGAAGTGTCCTGTCGAAATTTGGAGGATTCGACACATATCCCATATCCATACCCATATCGTGTCATGTCCGACAAAGGTACTACAACTATTTCGAAGAGTCCGAACATCAAAGGTTTTAAGTTCATCAGATAACATAACCCTATTGGGACTCACATACCCAATAGTCACAACCACAAGAAATGGGGAGTAGAGGAACCACGTTAAATTGCATATTTGTATTACATTCAGAAATTGACAAGGACTACACTTCTAAAAAATTGAACTGTTGTGCCGAAAAAAAAAAATCAAGTGATAGGTTTCCTTTCCCACAAGAAGTCATTAGTATTCAACCTATTCTGCACCACAGAGCAAGTGAAAGCTTTAATCTAAGAGGGAATTTGATGTAGGACAATCATATTATAAATAGGATAAAAGCGAGTGAAAACCTTAATCTAAGTTTTAACACACAAGTTATCAAGAATTATATCAAGAAGATTTAAAAGAGTCCAATTTGAAGCACAAGAAGATTTTTAGAACACAATGCACCATCAACAACAAAGTATGCAAAGTAATAATAAATCATGTGAGTAGTGAAAACTTGTTACCCAAAGTATTGGTTAAAGCTTTAAATTTGAAGACCAGAAAATAATCATCTTACTATCAAACTTCACAAGTTAAAAGGAGGCAAGAAATTAAAAATATAGAGGCACGTAAAATTTCCCTTTCTATTGGTGTAATGACCGAAAATTTTCATATTTAAAAAACGATAGTTTTTCCCCAAATTTTATAAGAAATACATTCGCAAAGCTGTAAATTTTTCCCAAATTTATGTGCTTTAAGTGGTCGTGTAATTAAGAACGCTAAGTCTAATCTATGTTCATTACGTGTTTGCCTTTGAAATATTTTATGACAAATTATAGTAAGTTTAAGTTATGTTTTGTCACTTAAATCTTATTAGAGTTAGTACTTACATAAGTCGTGATTTAGTTAAAAAATTTAGTTTCTATCGAATGCACAATATCGTAAGATTTATTATTATATTATTGTAGTTGTGAGAATTACTATATTGATATTGGGCTCGTTAAATGCCTTATAATTAATCATGTATATTAGGCCCGAGAAGAAGTCAATTCAGATAAGGACAACCAAGTTAGAGGAAATAAAAGCAAAACTATGGTTATTGAATTTTTAAAAGAATTTTATTCCTTTAGATTCTATTTTGGGCCAATAGGAATTTGCGTGTGATATATAGAGACTATCAGAGCAAATTAGAGAATTCTTTTATATGACTTTGTATAGTTGGTTTAATGTCGCGGCTAGTAATCCTATAGAGGGGCTGCCTAACTTCATGTCTTTTCTTTCTTGTTTAAGTTGATTATACACTTCCTGTGTATTCTTCTTTTCTTAATAAAAATTTTTGGATTATCTATCAAAAAAAAGTGATATATAGAGGCTATCCATTATCTTGANATAAAATTTTTGGATTATCTATCAGAAAAAGTGATATATAGAGGCTATCCATTATCTTGAGTTAGGTTGCATTTATCCTAATCCTAACAAATTGGTTTCCGGAGAGTTTGAAACAATTTGTTAGTCAATTAGTATTTAAAAAAAAAATCATCAAGGATAAACTATTTTTTTCTTAGAAGTCCATTGCTATTAGCATGCATGCTAAACACTCCTACCATCCATACCACACATCTGCCTAATTTTACCTTCGCATTTTTTTAATTATTCCATCTCCTTTCCCTCGATAACATAGCAACAAGAATATATATACATATAGATAATATTGTCAGGAAGTAAATCTCAAATAAAAGGACACGGTACTCAAACTTTTACATTTGTTTCAAAAGAGGTAGACTCAAACCCCATTTTATTTCAATTCATGTTATATTTCAGCATGTATAAATGTGATTATATATTATATGTGACTCCTTGTGGGGTTTAAATATGAGCCAGTGGCGTAGTAGTGCACCAGAAATGTTAATTTGGTGGCGTAGCAGTGCACCAAATGTTGGCACGTCGCCTGATCATCAATATGCTTACTCTTTAAAAGTTCAAAATGATATGAATATATGCTTAACGTATGATATGTTTGGATTTAACGTGTGTATGAGTCTATTGAGTGTTTCTATGAAACTCTCAACCCCCCTAACAATTTTAGATTAAAGCGATCGATGGTGGTGTGGAGGGGAGTGGTGATGCTTTGATGTGAACTCCAAAAGTCATCATTTAAGTCATGTTTTGTTCGAATAATTATTTAAATTTTGGAATATTTTAAGTTAGTATTTCTTGAAAGTTTAAAAACTGAATTTTTTATAGAAATTATTTCAAGATGGATATGATATTTTGTAGTGGTTTATTTAGTTCATTTGAGTCGTAACACTAGTGTTTAAATAATTTCAGTTTCCAGCCCTAAGTGTAAAAATTCACCCCGACTAAAATACTTGGAATTTTGACGTGATTCCAATTGAAAAAGGTAGCCATATGGATTATCTCTCTCAGACTTGGAATCATGAATTTTGATTGTATAAAACTCAGTTATGGACATTTTCCCAAGGGTTGCCAGAATGTACCCCCCAAGTCTCATTTTAGAGCTCATTAGTCTTAGTGTGAAACCCAAGAAAAAGGGCAATAGGTCACTATAGGGACATGAACCCCCATAAAAGCCCTTCTTTTAGGCCTAGAAAGGGAAATCCACTTATAGATAGGAATAGGCCCATGCAAAATAAGTATTTCGGGAAACGGGGGGCAGTTAGCCCGGTCGATAGATGCAGTGCTGAGGTCGCACTTCTCTTAATGAGTCTGTCCATTCGAGCAGTCTGTCGGAAAAGGGTTTAATCCCTCTCTTGATGATAGTAGCTCTTCATCTATAGTAGGAGCTGAGCTCTTCCGCTAGCTTACTAGCTCTGGTAGTAAGGCTCTTCGGTGAATAGTTCCACTGGAAACTGCTTCCTGTATCACTTTTCATTTTTTTTTTCATTTGTATAGTTGTTGTTAAAGACACACCGCTTGCGTATTCCGAAGACCTAAGCAAGCCCGGTGTGCTTCTTAATGAGGAGCAAAACAAGAACTGCAAAAAAGCATTCTAGTTGGAAGAGAGGCGGTAGGAGTTTTCCCTACAGATTGAATGGGAATGGGTCAGCACGGTGCAGCCTATATGAGGAGCGAAGCGCTGTTCACGTCACAGCCACTATACTACGATATTATTTTGGATCGTAGCTAATTCTAATTCAATTGTGACAACAGCCGATAAGCAAGCAGCTTGTATTCGTATAATAAGAAGAATGCGGTGCTTCCTGCTTTCAGGAAAGTGAGGCACTACAGTTATTGGATTCCGCTTGAACTAATGAACCAGGAGTTGTTCCCAGTGAAAAGGAATTTCTAGAGTCCGACTTCCCTGCGTTAAGCACATGAATCAATAGAGGAAGAAGTAGATGGACCATGATCGGATATCTCATACTAAAGAAAGAGCTCTCTCTTATGCAATAGCTCAGTAAAGAGTTCATTCTTTGACTCCTAGTATGAGTGTGAAAAGGCAGTCAAGCAAGGTGCGAAGCGCTAGTTGAGCTAGGAGTTTCAAGCGCTAAGTCCTTTCCTTCGGGAAGTCATTCCGGGCATGAAAGCATTCTATCACACGGTTGACTTTGTTTACTTTAATGAGTTAGCAGGCGAAGGGATTAGAAGAGATTAGCGCTTTGGTTAACATTGGAAATTAGACTAGCCCTCGTATCGTAAGGCAGGCTACTGATTAGCTTGATGAGCAGAAAAGCAGACTGACCACAGTGAGGGAGAGAATTTCTTTGATGAATGGCATTTTCTAATCTTTAAATAAGATGAGATAGATTTGACTCTCTAGAACCGAAAGAACCAAACCAATAGGCTGATTGAGTCTTATCCCAGCTCTCCAGGAAGCAAATGAGCCATTGGCTATGGGAGACAAGGGTTATAAGATAAGAAAGGAGTACGGATTCGATTAGCTTAGCTTTTAGCTTTCACGTAGCGAATTTCTCCATAGGATTTAGCCGCTTTACCCAAAACATAGACGAAAGAAGAGGGGGAAGCTGACATTATTCAAATAAGTATCGATTCGAACAAGCATATGGAGAGAAAGGCTACTCCTTCTTCTTAATAGCACGAAGAGGTGATAACCTAATTAATGGGCTAGCNCTTTTAGGCCTAGAAAGGAATTCCACTTATAGATAGGAATAGGCCCATGCAAAATAAGTATTTCGGGAAACGGGGGGCAATTAGCCCGGTCGATAGATGCAGTACTGAGGTCGCACTTCTCTTAATGAGTCTGTCCATGAACAAATAGATCCGGTTTTGAAAACAATTTTGACCTATCTATTGATTGAATTTGCAAACGACATTTTAACCAGTAATTCTCCTGTGTAAGATGCCTACAATTTAAATTTTATAAATTTTGGATTTCATTTGTTTGCTGAACAAGTTGAAAATTCAAAATTCCCGAAAGAAAATTTCTTTAGTTTTGCAACAGATTCTCTAAAGCCTTAATGCTTCTAGTCCAAGTTAATTTCCGCATTTTTTTTTTGAACAATCTAGGTAGAATTTTACAAATTTAAAATCTTAGTAATGTCACGAGCCCTAGAGCTCGAGGCGTTACAATTGGAAAGTACTACAAATATGAGATTATATGTAATGTGATAGAGATGAATGATTGTCATGTACTTTGGGAAAAACCATGATACTATAATGTACATGCTACTTACATAGGTCGAGATAACATGTATGTGTTTTGGTGGTACGATAAGAATATTGTTTTGGTGTCATGTGATAAGCAATTTGTGAATACCAGTGTAAATAATGAGCAAAAGATTTATAAGACAGATAATAAAGTTAAAAAAGTTGTCATTAAAAATGATGAGAATGTTACGAGCCATGATATTACAATAGAGGTAGAAAAGCATGTGCAAGTTGAAAATCCGAGACCTCCTCGTCTCGTATATATGGAAATTGCAATTGAAAGCCCTAAATTCGAGCCGCACTCTAGTGATGAACAAGTTGAAGTTCAAAAGTGTCCAACAAAAGAGGGAGGATTAAATTTTTCAATCATAAGGAATCAAGGGCAAGGCTTGTCAAATTGAGAATAAAAAATTTGTTGACATTTTTTAGCATCGGTGCTAATGAATTGCATAAGAATAAGGAAATAATGGACAATGAAGATTTGAGTCTTCGTACAAGTTCTTTTGTATTGAAAAAATCATCACTAGACATTATAGCGGAAAATGAGAAGCGTGGAGAATTAAAAATAGCATCAGTGGCCTCTACCAAGAGCGAACTCAAGGATGATAAATTTTCTCGTGCTTCGTTTATGAAGGAATGTCATGTAGGAAATATTCATGAAGAAAATAGAATGAGCATGATAAAAATAAAGATGACTTCAAACAATGCAACTAAAGAATATAAGTTTATCGAGCACATCAAGAAATTGACATCTCTTCCATATCAATATCGACAGAAATTTTTGAGTATTTTCTTCTAGATTGATTGAGTTTCTTTTTGCAACCAAATTCGACGACGAGTTATTTTTCAAATGGGAGAGTAATGTAAGACGATCCTACTATATATAGGATAAAAGTTATTTATAATAGGATCTTCATAATAAGATTTCTAGTTTTAATAGATTTTATCTTCTTCTTTCTTGATTAGTATTTGATTTCTAATTTCTTTTAAATTAGAATTTTATTTTAGTTTCCTTATATTAGTAAGATTAGAGAATAATTTTACCTATATAAATAAAGGCTTTGTACATTTTTTCAATAATCAATTCAATTCAATACAATACAATACAATAATATTATTTCCTACATAGTTTCTAGCTTTTACTTTTTTCTTGTTTCAAGAATTTCAATCACGCTTCCACACCAGAACTAATGTGCCCCAAATAAAAGAAGTTACAGAAAATGGCAAAGAATTTCTAGAGTATGCTTCCCATATATTAAAATGCACCAATCAGAAGCTTACTGTTCGAAGGCGCTTGACACCATTGCGACCGGCAGCTAAATGACCATCATTTGCATTGCTTCCCGAAAGAGAAAATATTGATACAGGAGTCCCATCGTCCTGTTAAATAAAAGGGAAAAGAGAGAAAATAATGATTAGAGGCCTTATATTTTGCCACGGTCACTACAATTATACAAAAAGAAAACAATGCCCGGAATTTCAAACTAATATCAGAATGTGGCTATATAGTCTTGCACAACCTATATGAACAGCTCATATTATCTACTCCCGCTACATAGAGATGCAAAGGTATGGCTAACTCAATTTAGAAGCATAAAGGATATATGCTTCGTGATTATGAAAGGGGGTTATAACATAACCTAGTATACTTGAATTTTGCAAGTGGCAAATCAGTTCTTAATGAATTAGTAATAACACATAAGCTATCTTTAGAAGATAATAAATCAATTAAAGCAATCCATACCAAAGAGAACTTTGAAAAACTTGACATTGAGAATTTGCAATGACATGGAAGGATGAAAATATAGAAATTCCTGTTACTACGGGGCTGTGTGTATGCACACTTGTACATCTACCAAACACAGAAATTAACTTTTGAAAGAATTATTGATAAGAGTGAGAATCTTCATTCAATATACTCCATTATCAATTAATGAAAAAATAACTATAAACTCACTACTTAAGAAAAAAATTATATAACTCGTTGGTAGTTTTTTTCTTGAATAAAGATTTGGCAGATGCAAAATACGGTTCTGATACAATTCTGATACATTTTTTGCTAGAAGTTGACAACTTTTAGAGGAAAGAACGTAGTGAACAACAAAGATATTGAGGATTTTTGGGTTGCCCTCCAACTTACACCTTAAGTGCTATTGGTGAAGACTTTATGTCTCAATTCGCTGAAGCTTCCATCCAAACCAAGCTTTAGAGCTGCCACAGAGCGTGCTTGTTTGTCTTGCCTTTTTCGAGCTTTTTATTATTTCTCAACTTTATGGACTAAATTTTTATAATCTAAAACCTTTTTTAAAATATTTTTTACCACTACACAGAAGGGGAAGGAAGTCACATTGCAAGAGAATGATTACAAAGAATGAGAAGATATTCACAATAACAAGAAGGATGATAGGGCCATATGGAATTCATATATGTTGATAATTCAACATCTAGTAATATATTTGAGAACTTATTTATTAGTTTATTCTATGTTTGTTGGATTGTTGATTTCTTAATTTGTTTTACATAGATGGTCAATTTATTTATGGTTTATTAATGAGCATTTTTTATTTTCATATTCTTTTGAATTCTTTTATTAGTTTTTCTAGAGATTTATGCCTCACTCATAGATGGAAAATGCCTCGGTACCTGATTGAACATTTTAAACATTGTCATCTCCATCACTACTTTCGGCATATATTCTCATTTATTAACTTATCAACTCTAGTATGGGCACACGATGCATCTATCTTAACATCCTTATTTCACTATGTTCATTCAATAAAAATAACCATAAAACTCAAAAAAGAGAAAATAACTAAGATGTGTTGTTACCAAGTTTTTTGAGATATTTCGAGTCCGAGAGTACTTTCCAATGCAGGAAATTTTCATCCATCCTCCAAACAAAGTCTCAAGAGCTAAAAACGTCACTATCACCAGAATTTGTGTGCATGCAGCAAGTCATTTGTACTCCCATTGAAATAGTTATTAATTCCAAGATATGTCCCTAACATGACATCAGTAAAACTAAACTCAACTGCCAGCGACCCAAAAGTGTATTTGACCCCCTTCACGCTTAACAATTAACATGATGAAATTTAACCACACTTAAAAATGTTTTATAGGGAGAGAAAAATAAATTTAGGTTGTAAGATTTCGTAGAATGGTAGTTCAAGCGGTCAGAGCAACACCAGATAAATCTCTTCATCTTCTATTATTCTTGAGTTGACTTATATACTAATAAAACTACTCACTATCCAAACCTCACCCTAATCTTGTTCTACTTTTCTTCAGATAATTGGGATAAGGAATTTTTTCACTTTTTCCCAAATATCAGAATACTACTATGTTTCCTATATACACAAATTGTTAAAATATATTAACCTCCAGTTATGGCTAGTCCCAGTAAAAGCATAGACAACACAACTTCTGTCATTTCATCACTTCCAACTGCATTATTCCATAAAATCAAATTCTGTTCGCAACAAAAGTAAAGTGGATAACAGCATCATCAATGCACAGCATTGATCCCAGAAAATTGGAATTTAACAAAGCGAAATTCGAGAGAATTACGAAATGAAATCAACCCATTCAATCAAAACCCAGAAAAACATAGACACACGTGTACGCATATACTACAGGCATATATATAGGGAGATGAAAGACTGGAAAAATAGAGAACCTTGGAGGTGCCACGGCAGTGAACCCAGGAGCCCCAAGCAGAGGAATAAGGCTCGCCGATATTATACGGCAGATCTTTGAGGCCCGCTCCCGATCCGCCCACTACGCCTTTCAGGAATTTCAGCATCTTTCCAGGCCGGGCCCGATCAAATCCCTTCGAGGGATTCCCGTAATACAATTGAACAGTATATAATTACAGAGCTAGAGAGAGAGAGACCGCGAGGGTGGATCTTAAGGGAAAGAGTGCGAAGCAGTGGATGTAAATCGAAATAACTGCAAAAAATAATAAAAAAATGTTTAGCGTATTATTCTGTGCATGAAGGTGTACGGTAAGCTTTTTGTTCGTCGGTGACGTCGTATGAAGAAGGGAAAATTACAGTGGAGGTCTCTTTCCTTTGTGAAATGTGTAAACAAGTTATTAACGTTTAAATTTTGACATTGTTATCCTCGACCTTTTACATGCGTAGCAATTCAAATCTTTACAGTCCATTAGAAATAGAGTTGGTAAGCATAAATTCTCGCAAAAATATTAAAAAGGTCAAAAGAAAATGTTTTGTGTTCCCAACCAGGAACGGATCCAGGACCGAATTACAGGCCGGGCTAATACGAAAAAAAATAAAAAATTACACTAGAAAAAAAAAATTTACATAAATTTTTTTTTTTCAATTAAGAAAATTATTGGGCTTGGGGGGCTGAAGCCCGGTCAGCCCCCCCCCACTAAATCCGTCCATGTTCCCAACCTCTTACCCTACGCTATCCTTCCTACCCCACCCCATCTATTATGTGCAACGAGATGTTA
>CAIGRF010347032.1:42148-61325 GCA_903798235.1 Fraxinus ornus
TGAAAATGGTCGTGCTCTTAATGGTAAGGGCATTCAAATTTTGCCATGATTTGGTATTTAGGTGCATGCATGTACAGTTCATTGTGTTCATTCATTCATGCATGCATCTCATTTATTCTTGTGTCATTTTTCTTCTTTTTGCATTTGTATGCTTTAGGTATTGTTTTTAAAAACCAAAAAAAAATGTGAAAAATACAAAAATATTTTCTTTTTAGGCAAACAACACATTGTTATGATTTTAAACATGTTATGTATGACCAAGTAAGCAATTATCTGTTTTACACTATTATTTGCATTGCTTGGTTCGTTTTAACGTGGAGTATTGAGTATATGTGTCCTCATGTAAATTTCTGCACTGCACACACCATAATCTTGTGAATGAATTTGAACTGCGTGTGTGAAATTTGGGATGGCAGTCACGTGTTAGTAGGGTGACCTCGAACATGAATTGACCTACATTTAGATAACCTTAGCTCGTGATAGTCTGCCTACATTGTTTCATTTATGATAAAAAAAAATATATGATAAAAAAAATAATTGAATACTTAATTGGTTCATCTTATACTCTTTTGAAGCCTATTTGCCTCGAATAATTAAGTTCGAGAGGTTTCTCATAATCTGGTGTATATGGTCATCTGACTTGGGTTAACCGGCCTAAAGCTCATTATATGGGTCAATTTAGTCGTTTAATGTACAAAGTCTGCACATAAGATATTATTTACGAGAAAAGCGATTTAAAAAATAAAATATGCTCAAATTCAAGGGGAGAAAAGAAAAAATTTCATATAATTGAGCTCGTTTTCATGTCCTAAAATTTATTCGGGTTTGACTTTCATCAGTAGGGATCATACTTATTTAACAGTGATATTTGCATGTCCTTTCTCACAAATTTAAGGCTTGGAGTCATCTTCACAAGAAATAGTGACACATTACACGCATGAGTCAGTTATACACATTACTCCATCTTGAACTTAACTCAGTACATGGGAAAGTCCTCTTGATATTACTCGACTTGTGATTATATGCTCGATTTTAATTATCGAAGTGTCGAGAGCTTGAGTTGTTTATATTAACGTATTATTTAGTTTGAAATAAAAAAATGCTATTATTTTAAATTTTTGAATTTTTTTTGCTATTTCTGCCAATTGCGGTGTCGCCAGCTTCTCGTTGGAACACGCTCGAGCGACAACAGCAGAAGCTCGCTTGCTTATCGCTCGAGGTTTGCTCTAGCGGCAGGCCGTAAATTTGAATGAAAATGTCCTTTTTTTCTAGGGTTTTTAAGCATTTTTTTCCACTTCTTCTCTTAATTTCTCCAAAATTTCATTTGCTCACATCAAATTTCTACTTCCTCAACACTTTAATAATTCAATCAAACATTGTAGTGGTGCTATTTCATCAAAACATTGTAATTTAAAGGTAAACTTCGAAAAACTTGATTTTTACTCATTTTTGCAATTTTTTTTTTTTGAAATTTTCTCACGCGTTGATCATTCTTGCTTGAGTTTTGGGTAATGCTTTACATGGTTTGATCATTGGCAAAGGTTATCATCGATTGTTGCATAAATTTTCATCAAAAATCGAATTTTTGGACATTTTGTGGCATGAGTTTGATGATTTCTTCACTATACTTCGTTTTTTTTTTTTTTTGTATTGTTAAATGATAGGCTTGCATTAGAATTAGCTCGTGGATTGGAGGTTGTGGTAAACTTGGTGTCGTAGTGATTGCGGTTATAGTTGATGATTTTGGAGTTTGTATGTGGTCGATGTTTTTGGGAGTTAGGTTGCTTCAGTTTGATTTTGGTTTTGGGTGGATTGTGATTGGTTTGCGTGTTGACATCATGTGCTTGGTTTGCCACCGCACGGTGACAACACGCCACTTCGTCATGACAAAACGTTCCTACGTCTAGACATCATGGCACGTGTCATGTCTTTACGTCCCTTACATCTAGGCATCACTGCATGTCATCATGCATTCATGTTCACATACTTGTCTCGTTTTGCGTGCATTCATGCATATCATAAGTTCATTTATCTTATATTGCAGTTTTATTGATTTTTTTGATTCAATTCTTTCGGATGCCGCCTAAGAGAGCCCGCATTACCCCGTCTATTCCTAGTACTTCGACTTCTTATCGTCACACTAGGTTCATTTCTGCTGTCGCCCAAGATGTTTTTGGGTCGCAGTTTTCTCTTTGTCGCGTCCTTTTCGAGCGCGAGGACATTATGTCTAACTTGTCCCTTGACTTCGCTGTCATTTTCACTTTCCAGGGTTGGGAACCTCTGCTTGTTGACTTGACACCTCCGTCGAGTCTTCTTGTATAAGAGTTATAAACTAACATCCATGATGCTAGCGGCTCTTCTTTTCGGGTTTTCTTCGGGGTCGTGTAGTTAAGATTACTCCGGACGTTATATCGAGTCTTATTCACATTCCGAGAGTCGTCCACCCCCTGTTTCCATATCTTACTCCCGATTCACTTCCTTCGGACACTTTAGTCTGTTCCACTTGTTTAACACACCGATGAAGGGTGGTCCATGTGCAATGCGCACTGGATCTCTACCCACTGATTGCCAGATTCTATTTCGCATTGTGTGCACGAATCTTTGGCCAGTTTCTCACACTTCTTCATTACCGATGGAGATGACTCATTTTCTTTACGCCCTGCTGCATCGTGATTCTATTGATCTTCTCACTTTCATATGTCGGCAGATCTTGAGGGCTTTTCATACGACGGGTATGAGGGTTAAGCTACCCTATGCTTGCCTTATTCATAGGTTAATCACTTCCTTAAGAGCTAGTTTCCCTGAGGGAGGGTCCGAGGTGGATTTTTAGGCCGATTGGTCATACCACCATCGCCCAGAGTCGGTCTCATGCTTCATCCGAGCCAGCACAGCCAGCTGACCCAACTGTGCTGGTTGATCCCATCGAAGACCTGATCTCTTTTGACCCCTCCGATTTTCCTTCTGCTCCTCCACCCTCCTATATCCCGTCCTCTTTTTCGGCTCATCCTCCTCCTCCTGAGTCCGCTCCTTCCGCATTTGCTCCCATCGACCCATTAGTCGCTCTTTTTAGATAGATGACCATGCTCATCGAGCAGCAGGCTCATATGATGGCGGAGATCACACGGCTGCGTGCGACAGGTGATCGACTCACTGCCGATGTTGCTTCGGGGTGCTGTTGGATACGTACAGCGTGGACTCCGATGGATACACCGTCACTGGGATGACGATAAGGCATCCGAGGAGAGGACAGATTCCGATGATGCTGTTGGTGCTACATAGATTTAGGCCTACCCCTTGTCATTGTGCAACAAAAAAGGGGGAGTAGATATTTTTTTGGGCAGTTTTTAGAGCCTGTATCTAGATTTTTATGCTTACATGATGTATGATTATTCTAAAATCTGGATGTAATTAATATTTTGCTATATATAAAATTGATATCATTGTTTCACATTGACTTGCATTTTATGTCTGAGGCGTTGTTGGGGTGAGACATAAATACATTTACAAATTGATATCATTTTATGTCTGAGGGATCGTTGGGGTGAAACATAGGCCATGTTCGGTACAGTTTAAAATCCAATTAAAATTGAAACTATGGCCGTTATTGGGTCCCACTCGTCTAATAAAAGTCAACAATAACGGCTAGTTTTTCAATTTTAGTCCGATTTTAATCTCTACCGAACACGCCCATATGTACATTTACCTACTGCTTAAACACATTGAGAATTTGCAGTTAGGGGGAGTACATGCATATTTGTTTGATTTCAGTTTCGCTAAAATAAGTTTTTTGGTGTTTTTATAGTGTCAATGTTTCTTTTTGATATGTTGGATTGCATTGATACTATTTCTTATTTTAACTTGTGATATATAACTGAAAAAATATGTTTTATGAGTTATAGTTGCTTAAATGACTTTTTACACTTAACCGTTTGAATTGTACTCATTATTGATCTTGTTTTCCACACATTTTACGCTTGGTATTTGAGTTGTCTATTTCAGGAAACATGTACTGAAGATTTCGTTCAAGAGAGTTTTAGTTTAAGTCTGAATCATTATATAGAGTCTGTAATTTTTCATTTGATTATTGCCTTGAATTAGATTAGTGTTTTGTCACAGAATGTAAAAGGGGGAGCTTGTTAGGTTTTAGTTGATTTTTTAATGGGCAAATTCTATGAACAAAATGACTTAAATTGATAGAGTGTAAAAGTTCAAGGAGTAATGTGCAATTTGTTTAAAAGTTAGTTAAATAGGTCTAGGGTTTCGAGTTTGGAACAAGGAGGAAAACGACGCGGATTTTCACTAGACTGTCGCCAAGGGTTGACTCGAGCTACAAAAATAAAAATTGTATCGCTAGACTGTCGCATCTCCTTCGCTCGAGCGACAGCCTGTCGCTCGACCGTGTTATACGGGAATATTTTATTTCGCGTTTTAAATGATTTTTTCTATGCCCATTAAATATTCTAAAGCCACAGAACGGGATTTCTTAAAGTTGAACATTGAGCAAACATTGTGATTTCATATTGTCTTCATCTTTGAAGCTTTCAACTTTCATGTTTCTTTGATATATTGTTCTTGGTGACGAAAAACATCAATTTCCTAATCCAAATACCAAACCACTGCTTACTACATATCTGTCAGAGTAGCTGAAGATCGAGGAAAGTAACTGGAGTTCCAGTTGGTGAAAAACGGGCTGTTCTTCGAGTTTCACGGGAGATAAACAATTCTACAAAGTTAGGAGTTGTTGCAAGAGGGCAGAATCCAGTAGAGTTTTGGAAATTTTAGCTGAAATTGGTGCAAGAGCACAGAATTCAGGAGAGCTGTCGAAATTGCAGTCAAGAGATCAGTTAGTACATGTCATTGTCTAGTCTAGTGGACTGTAAGTCATGAATTGTTTATAGTGGATTGTTGACTGACAAAGTGCTCAAAGTTTTTACCCAGTTGGAGTTTCTCCGTGATCATTCTTTTATTTTTACTGCTTTACTTAATGATTATATGAATTGTAGTATTTAAACATATGATTAATTTGACTTGATTGAATAACCATCTAGAGATAATTAATTGGTGACTTGTTGCTAATTAATTAATAATTTTAATTTCACATAAAATATATATTCACCCCCACTAGATATTGTTATGGTCGAACTGCATAAATCTCACATATAAATAAGGAGGAGTTAAAACTCCGAAGTACTACTTATCGAGTCAATCATAACTAATTTTCCTATTGAATCTATTCTTTAGGATTCCCAGTCGTCAGGTTGGGTTTCTATTAAGCTGACAAATTAGTTTAGACTTTATAACCATTTCCCTCGATGAATAAATTATTCTCTCTGGATAGCCCATTTATAAATGGATTCGTTAGGTTATCCTTCAGACCAGTATTGTTTAATTTGAGGGGGCAACTGTCAAATAGTATTATATCTACGATGGATGCCAAGACTTAACAATTATATACTACATTCTATGCCATGTGATTTGTAGCTATCAATCTCGATTATATAACAAGCACAAGTTGTCACCAAATAGGAAATCCTTCCAAAAATTTTGAAGTCATCATACTTTCTTCTAACTTAATTGAAAGCTCTAATTTCTTTTAATTCTAAAGTTGCATTGAGGATTTTCATAAAACAACAATACTGTTAATAGTAAACCATATTTACTTGTAAATTTTGAATCCTTACGTTAGATATCCAATTTTCAACATTATTCGCATCTTCAGTTTAACAAGGTATTCATTATAGTACAGTTTATCATTTCAAATATTTTTGAATATCTCAATATTCTAATTTGATTAAATAACACCATATGACCCTATTAAAGTGGGGTCAATCACAATTCAAAACATTCTTTAAAATAAAAGATCAATTATTTTTATGGACTTTCAAGTGATATTGACATTTCTAGTCATTTTTTTATGTTGACAAGAGATGGAATCAAATTGTTTATCTAGGAGATAAACATAATTATCGATATAGTCGAACTATATATACTTAGGAGATTATTATGTTGTTGGAGTGAGTTCGAACTTTAATTGAGAATGTTATGCAAATAACAATCATACCCCCACAATTCTAGATAAGACTCAACTCGAGCCATGTAGAAAAAAGGACAGCGCGTGTAAAACACAAAACTCTTCCATAGACCTTCTCCATATTAGCACTTGTGCCGCACTTGCCAATGTCGGTTTTCCCTATTGGTTAATTTCCAAATTGCGCATCTAAGTGCAAATGTATAAACGGCATTGAGTCATCAATCATTCACCTTGATTTGAACGTTGATATCCATTTGAACAAATAAGATTAGTCAATTCGAACAAACAACTAATCCTTGTCAAATGAACCGTTGCCACATTTATTTTGTAAATGAAAAGACTTCAATAATAACTACCGTTTACAAATTTCATGAAAATCCATGCATTTTCATCATTAAAAAAAATGTAGGTTATAAATGAATTGCTAGACCTTCTGTGGTAAAAGAAGTCTGCCATCATCTTCACACTTACTTTTCCACAAAATGTGTTTTCATTGGTTAGTATCATCACGTTCATTCCCACCAACCTTTTCAAATTTATTATACTTGAAGATTTACCGCATGTACATAATAGAAACATAATATAAATTAGAAATCAATTATATAGAATTGATTTGGAGTGAAGAAAATGAAATTATGATGGTCCTATTTATAGATTTTTATGTGTCTCTTTGAAGAGTTACATCTTACTGCCAAATTAATTTCATTAATTATATCACAGCATTTCAAGGGTGTGTTTGGTCGCGCTTAAAATTCAATTAAAATTGAAAATATAGCCGTTATTGGATCCCACTCGTCTAATAAAAGTCAACAATAGCGGCTAATTTTTCAATTTTAATCCGATTTTAATCTCTACCGAACACGCCCCAAATTTGATGATCTGATCACACCTTATTAAAAGGTCACACCCATTCAAAACNAAAAGTCAACAATAGCGGCTAATTTTTCAATTTTAATCCGATTTTAATCTCTACCGAACACGCCCCAAATTTGATGATCTGATCACACCTTATTAAAAGGTCACACCCATTCAAAACAATTATTTGATATGCACCATTTGCATTTGAAGAGTAATGTAAAATCGATGCACATATTGTAAACTTTTTCAATTCATCCTAAAATTCCAATACATGATTGATATCCTATTTTCATTGTACTTATTTTAAAAAATTTCACTCGAGAATTCATCATTTTTCTTAGTGATTCAAAACGAAATAAATATTCAAATGTAAGAATATATAAGTTTTTTTTTTTTTGGAATTTTCTAATGCAACACCCAACAACTTGGTATGGAGATGTTTTTGCCCTAACGAACAAGAAAAATGCTAGCCTTCACAAAGGGAGCAAAACCTCAATTTTTTGGAATTTTCTAATGCAACACCCAACAACTTGGTATGGAGATGTTTTTGCCCTAACGAACAAGAAAAATGCTAGCCTTCACAAAGGATGCAAAACCTCAATTTTTTGGAATTTTCTAATGCAAAGCCCAACAACTTGGTACGGAGATGTTTTTGCCATAACGAACAAGAAAAGTGCTAGCCTTCACAAAGGGAGCAAAACCTCAATTTTGAAACTGAGTTTACTAATTCAATCATAAGGTCACGCAGCCATGGACATAATGAAAGTGGAGTGTACTATTGAAAATTATAGCCAGGTGACCTACTTCGGCAAATGATTTACTTATGCTCGACTGCACGACACTTGAAAGAAAACGTTCATGAACATAAACAACATCGTGTGCGAATTGTAGGCTCTTGAAGTCCAAATATTTTTTTAACCGTTGGAGAAAATATTTGAATGATCCTCTACTAACTTCGTATAAATTCAGCCTAGACTCAATTTGGACAAATCCCTACTATTCCTTGGAAGTAGATGCTGCAAGGGGGCACCCAAAAAAACAAAAAAAAAACCCCCCTTTCCTTCGAATTTATCCTCAGTCCAATTAATAGGAAAAAAGGCGAACAAAAATGAAAAAAATTATAGCTGCTGTTCTTAAAAGTTGACTAATTAAGTACTTAGATCCCCCAAGTATATTCTTCTAACATTTAGATCTCTAACTTATCATCTTTAGTGCATGTGAACCCTTACTAACGTAATTATATTTATATCACAATTTTTATTTCTTGCACCATATTTTAATTGTACTTAAGGTTCTTAATCTTTGTTCGTTGTAGCACTTATATCCCTAGCGTTTTTTCATATCATTCTTATCCTTATACTTTCCATTAGTTAACACATTTTGTATTTGATAACAATTTTATGCCAAAAAAATTGTTGAAATGATATAAAAACAACTTCGTAGGAAAAATCTAGATGACGTAACAAGGTTTAAAATATCCCAATTTCCTACCGGAAGGGTTGAAGCGCGGACCATGTTCCCACTCCCTACGGCGGTTCCGTGATTGACGACAGAACATTTTGCCAACCCTACTAGCGCCTAGCGGGGATATGGAAGATGGGAGGGAAGATAGTATGGGGCCGTGGTAGAGGGAAAGAGGATGAGGACATAGACTTAATTCGTTAAAAGGTTGAGAATCGCTGTTGCAATTTTCCCAACAAGCTAGGAACAGCAGGAAAGTTCCAAGGTATCATAAATTTACCAAAGAACAAAATCATTTGTCATGGGCTGTTTCGAAGAAACTATAGTCCTAAGATCCAAAGAATCTGACTTCTCCCAAAACAAAAGGTTTTCCAGTTCCAGATGGTCTTAACTTTAGAAGTCAAGTATTCAAACCCAAACCAGATAATCTCTAATTAATTACCAGATTATTTATCTTAATCCCTATTTGATTAATTTTTATGATGTACTCAACTGAGATTTTGATGAATTTTAAAAGATTATAAATTCTAATGAATTTTGTGAATTTAATAGATTTATACAAAATCCATGAGAATCTCATTAAAAATGGTGAAATTTGAAAATAATTTTTAAACTTGAAATTTATCAAAATCTTTTAAAATCCCTTATTAATGAAATTTATATAAATTTATGAGTCATCGAAGACACCTAATTTTTAATAGATTTCGTTAAAATCTCATTTGTAGACACGTAGATTTTAGTGAATTTCATTAAAATTCAGTAAAATTTCGATTGGGGACACCTGAATTTAAAAGAATTTTTAAAATTTATCAAATTCTCAGTTGAAGACACCCCTAGTATATAATTATCTTTTAATTTTCACCCATTTTAATATCATCAGTCAAATTTTCAAACTTGAGGAATTTGTTCATGGGATCCTTACATTTTGGTTCAATGAGGCCAAGTCTTCTCGTGGACTTCTTGTAGGTAGGAACATGAAAATTTGCTAGGAAATAGACCAGTGACTTGGTCATGATTTCCTAAGGTTTCTTCTACTCGGCGTGTTCAAAATATGCAAAATACTTTGAATACTTTTGGTGCATTTTTCCCAAAGGCACCAACACAGAAACATAGTACTCTTAAATAATTTTTTTTATTACTCCTTTAAATGAGATTATAATGTACAATTGTCCAAACGCAAATTAGCCGAAGAAAAAAAAAATGGAGGAAAACAGAGGTTTGATTTTATATGGGTGTAAGTTGGCTAAAGCCCTAGAAGAAAACCTGCTAAATTTGGCTAACCAACCTGATTTTTTTCTAAGATCATGTGATGAGATCATTGAGGCGTTTAGTCGCGTAAAAGATAGATTATCCCGTGAAGTTGTTCATCGGCAATTCGACATAGGAACGCAGGAATGGTTAAGAAGTGGTGCCGGCACAGGTACTGATAATCGGGCAATGGATTTGCTTAATGCTCAAGCTATTTTAGGCCACAGTAGCAGCAGCGCTTACCACGACGCGTACCGTTTGGAACTCTTCGGACAGGAAATGGCTGGTGGAAGGGATGTGGAAGGTGGTGCAGACGGGTGGAGGGGCGATAGGGGGCTGGAGATTAAGCCAATGGATGCATCGAATCCCAGCCCGTGGACTCCATCTTCTAAAAGACACAGAAGAAGGTAAGAAACTTCATTCCTTGATAATGTGCACGACTGTTTTCTTATGTAAGAGTACCCTCAGAGGGACACATTGTGCTTTGTTTTGTTTTTATCCTTCTCTGCTCTCAATTTTTCCTGGAAGAGAGTGATGTTTTGTTCAAGAAATAACATGGGAATTAAAGGGGAAGAATCAAAGAACTTCTCCCTCAGGTTCCAATTCAAGAAGTTCTTGAAAGTTCATGCAAGAATAGGTGCATTTACTAGAAAAAATATCAATCACACTGGATTTATCTCACACGGACACACTTGCAGCATGGTATCATGATAGACAAAGGTGTACAATTTAAGTCTCACCTTCCCCTTTTTTCATGAAAATAGTGTACATTTTATGTCTTTGATAAAGAATAAACACACTCATCCACGTGAAGAGGCGAGTTCGAAACATAATTAAAACGAATTAATTTGTCTCATTTCTAACAGCTTAAGTTTCCAGAGAAAGTAGTTCCAAAATACGCACTAATTGCCTTCATACGCATATGTAGCACATCTAGCATCTCTCTTTTTCGTTTCATTTTTCTTATTTCATGTTAAATTTTTATTATGTATAAACCCATATAATTAATGCATGTCAAACTCCTCTAGTGTAAAAAATACTCTAAATCTGTGGCATCTTCACCTTGTATTGATGGTTTCTTGTACTTTTGGTTATATAGAAAGGATGAAGCTAACAAAATTGTGAGAAGGGTACCTGCTCCTCAGATGGGAAATCTTGATCTTCCACCGGAAGATGGTTTTACTTGGAGAAAATATGGTCAGAAAGAGATTCTGGGATATAAACATCCAAGGTATACTTACAGTTAATATTTGATTCTTTCATCTTCGTTTGATCAAACCAACAATTAACATCCGAATGATAGTTTAAGCTTTAGATAGATCAAATTGTTCTTTCGAGCTTAATGAGATTTGATATTATATTAATACTTTGGGTTTAGTTTTAAAAATATCAACTTTATTAAGAGAATTATCTAAAACCTTAATGTTTAGTTAGTATTTTTATACTTAATCAACGTTCTTCTAATGAATTCAGTTATCATTGCATTCTAATGGATCAAATTACATAACAAATTCAAATGATATCTGTTTGANTGGAAATGAAAATGAGAAAAATGAGATTTTAGAAAATTGGGCTCAAATAGGAGTGAAATGTTAAGAATCGAACGTGTTTCATAGCGACAACTTTTTTTTGGGTCAAACCTCTTTATCTTTCATTATACCCTTGACCAATAGAAAGAATTTCAGTCCCTATCCGGTTCCCCGGCATGCTTCCAGTTGTTCTAGTTGTCTTCCTTTGCTACGTGACCCAGTCAATGAAAAATTAAAATGGTAACACATGGAATAGACAAGGTGACAAATGGGCTAATGAACGAGTCTTGATGGTTTCTTCATTTGATATTTCGTACTAATCATTTGTTGAAATTCATCTTGAAGAAACGAATTTGAGCAATTATTTGGCCATTTTTCAATTTTCGTCCTCAAATTTCAGGAGCTACTACAGATGCACCCACCAAAAATTTTACCAATGCCCGGCCAAGAAGCAAGTCCAGCGGCTCGACGATGATTTCTACACGTTCGAGGTGACATATCGAGGTAACCACATGTGCAACATCACCTCCACCGCATCATCTGCAGCCATACCACCACCCGTTGAACACGGGACAATTCCACAAACCATTGCCATGCAGCCACCCGTAAGCCATTGGTTGTCAATTGAAGTCAAGCCATCGCCAGAAGTGGAAGCTACACCCACCATATTCGATACTCCAGCGTTTCGGTATCCCGGTACAATGGGTGGTGCCAGGCCTAGTAGTATCGGCAATATCACGGCCGGTGGCAGTGCAGGACCGTCCGGCCCTCGATTTCCGGACTACCAGCCGGTGGCGGAGTTTGCTGATGCTATGTTTAATTCTGGTAGTAGCAGCAACAATAGCATGGATCTCATCTTCTCATCCATTGATGAGAATTGGGATACTGCTAGAGAAAATAAACACTCATAATTGAGCTGCACCTTTTTGTAATGAACCAACAAATTGGGATTAGAGCTGCAGCGATCAATTCCTACTAAAAAACTCCTAACTACTTCACTGATTTTTTTATGGTTGATGGTCAAATTTTTAACAAAATACCGAGTCCTTCATTCGTTATGAACTGTTTTTTATTTTACTGCGCATATGTTGTACTTCATTATGATACTGGTTATTTTTAGATGTGTTTCATTTATAGCTATAACATGTTTATTTAATTTTTTTTTTTTTTTTGGGTACCTCGGAGAATTCCTCCCTTGGTCGTTAAAGTGGGGTGAAAACTGCAACTAATGCTCTATCTCCGTCGTCGAATACGGGTACAGAAACGAGACAAAAGATTTCGCAAGTTAAATAAATCCGTAACGATTTCAGCTTTAGGGTGTGTTTGAGCTACATTATTTTAGAAGAATATATTTTGGAATAGTAGATTGATTGAGAATGTGTGGTTGAAAAAGAAGGAAAATTTATTGATGTAATGGAAAATATTATTTTATTGAAAAATGTATAGTTGAATTGAGTAAAAGAATGTGAATGAAAATTTTAATGTGTGCCAAACATCGACTTAATGTTGTTATCTATCAAAATAGTCTGATGATTAAATACATATGTATATACACCTAGTTATGATAAAAAATTTAGATGAAGTAACAAATATGTCAATATACTGACAAAAGTAACAATGACTATATCCAGGTTAAAATATTGAAACATTTAATTCAAAAATTCAATAGAAGGTTGTCAGTAATGTAGCTAGGGAAAATGGATTATAATTAGCTTAAATTCAATTGTTGAATTTATATGGTTCTTGAGGGTAGTTGATTAAATTCAAAATTAAACCTAATGTTGGTTTGTTTCATGGTACAAGGTTTGAAAGAATAGAGTTTATTAAAGATTAGTCTACCCATATGTCTATTTACATGTTGGCAAATTTTGAAGCTATTGAAAAGTGGGATTTTATAAATATATTTTAATTCTTAGATAACAATTAAAGGAAGTGGGTAAAGCTTTTCTTGTTGAGATTCAATGAGGGGGCAGCCATTGGAGTTTTAAAGGAAGTGGGTAAAGGAAAGAAAAAATAGTTTGGATTTAAGTAGTCAATTGATTTGAGTTTTGTTGATCCCGTTTGGTTCGTATTTTAGTTTTGAGTCTTAATTTCATTTTCAATATTTTGTTTTAAGGCTCTATTTTAAGATTACTAAAAATACGTTTGGATTTTTATTTTGAAAAATTATTTCTCAAAACAGAAAAGTAGAAGACGCATTTGATTTGAAATTTTGAAAAATTAATTTTTAACATTTTATTCTATGAAATTTGATTATTCAGTAAAAATAGAGCAATTTTATACTAATATATTATCATGTAATATATACATTATAAAGTGGTAAATTTTACAATATTTTTCTCGCTACGACCTACAAGATTAAACTATTTTTATTTGTGTTCACTTAAATATTTTTTAGAATTTCAAATATTCATTAAGAACTTGACTTTTTTTTTTTATAATTTTTATTTTTCTAGAAATTTTTATAATTTCATTTTTTTATTTTTTTAGAATTTATTTTCTTGATTTTTATGTTTAAAATTCTATTTGTTAGAATTTTATATTTTTATATTTTAAGATTTTTAGTATTTAAATTTTAACATAAATAAAATTTTATTTAAACATCTGTTTTCCATATTTTTAGTGTTCTCAAAATTTTCACTGAAAACACTCAAAATGATATTATAAACTTATCCTGATTTTTGAAAATGTATTTTTAAAAATACCGGATCAAACATGTTTTGCAAAAATTGAAAACTAAAAATAGCTTGAAAACAGTAAACCAAATGCACCATAAGCTTCGGCTATGTGTATGTTCAATTGGGGTTAAGTATTTGGTTAGAAATTAGGTGGATGTACATTCAGCAAGTATATATTATTTGAGATAGCTAGCTAAAGTTTATTACAAATATATCATATTTTAAACAAAAAAGTCACTTGTACATCAATTAGAGGGCTGTAAATTTACAGCCCTCTAATTGTTGTAAGTGCAGTACTGTTGTATTTTAAATCTTGGAGGTGACGAGGAGATCGAAGCTACATACTTGATTAGGGTTTTATAGTAGAGGTAGTTAGTTAATATTTCGTTGTATTATGTATCACTTTGTTTGGTACATGTTGGAGGGGTGTGATTTTCAATATATTTCATATGTGGTTTTATGGGTATTTTGTTGATTTACAGGTTGGTTAAGTATAAATTACAGGAAAAACTATGTCAATTTATTTATTTTTAATTCTTTGTGGTCAAAATAAAGTTTTAATTAAAGTCAAAGGAAAGTCAAAATTAGTCTTGGTGATGGATTCGATATCTAGCTTACATTCATCATCAAAGCACATCACATTTTGGATCTACTAGAATGATTCGAGACAGATTGTATCATACTACATCATAGAATTATAATTTGATATTGTATTCTTCATTATGTTTTACTATAGCTTAGCATTGTATTTTATGTTGCAATCTATTAAAAAATTGAGACTTTTATTGTACTACTTTTTTTTAAAACGTAAAATCTTATTATATATTAAAATACCTTTAAACACACTCACAAAGCATGGGCAACTGATATTCGATCGATAAATGTCTTTTGGCTTAACAACTGTATGTAGTTGGCAATAACATATATTACCATGGTGGCCGTGATAGAAGTATAATCTATTTTGCAACGTTTGAATACAATAAAATTTGTTACAATTTGGGATATAATTTGTTTTCATTGCCCAAAAAAAAGTTGCAGAGAAAAGTTTTCCCCACTAAACCTATGGAGAAAAGATTTTCCTCAAAAATTAAGAAAATGTGGAAAACCAATTCCATGAAAAGTTCAGTCGATCAAACATGCAAAAATTTGGAAATGAAATTTAACTTCCATTTTCTATGAAAAATATAACCCAATCAAATCGGGCCTAAATGTTAAAGGATATTATGGAGCATCATTATACATGTTAGTGGACATTACCATTTATCTGGACTATTGGTGGTGGTGGTGGAGGACAATGGGATAAATTTCTAGAACGTCTAAAGCACCTATAAATAGCTCATGTATTCTACAAGAATTTATGCACGACATTTTCTAGATAGATTATAATCTCAGCCTATAAAAAGCATCTGACACTAAGAAATTGATTTTGAACATATTTAAATAAATTTTTTTTTTAAAGTGATTTTTCTGATTAGAAGAGCTTTAAGAGAGAACTAATCTAAAGTCGTTTTCTCGTGAAACTCTTCTATAAGAAGTAGAAGCAAAAGCAGAAGTTTTACCAAACAAACCATATGGCATGTTCTCGACTATATATAATAAAACTTAGTTTAACCTAAAGTGCATATTGAACTACACAATTTGGGTGTTGTAATAATTGAATTTATTGTTTGCGATACTGGTTAGACCGTCTTGAACTAAAAATGAAATTGCTCGTCAAACCTTCATTGGCATTAATCCCTTGTATTTTTGAAACATTTAAGGTTATTTGTGTGCCGCTCACTCCATGCCAACCATTTTGATATTTTATAATTGTAACATATGCCTTTTGAAGATGTTCCTGAGGTATTTTATTATCTACTTGAAATTTAAGATTTGCGAGATTCCTTGTTGAAATATTCAATTACAAATGAACATCTAGTTGCTCATGGTCAGTTCAAAATATTAATTAGAATAATGTATGGCTGCTGCAAATTTAAACATATCGATTTTTTCCTCAATAGTGGAATTTAATTATTTTTGAATAATAGTCACGTGCAACTAGGCGTGTATTTAATTATTGTTTCTCATAAACGATAATTTCACTTATTATCTTATTTTTTCCACCTCTCATAAGTTCCTTTAAATATAAGTGAAAAACGACAAGTACAAGTTGTCAAAAATTTCTTTAACGTTAATAAGGTGATTCGTGAGTTTACTCTACTCTAGGTTCGCGGTGATTTAAGTTAATGAAAAATTCACTTTAATTAGCGAAGGTATTCCTTTCCCCTGTCCTCAAGAAAATTAAATAGCAAAATTAGTACTAAATGGAAACCTTTACTCTCTTGTCTTTTCCCATTTTCCATCAAAACAAATCATAGAATAATATTAGTTCTCTAGGGTTTGAACACGTAGTCTACTTTTTATTTTCTATAAAAACATTATCCCAACTAATTTCTGGAAATATTATATCTATATCGAATTATTCGTATAGTGTTCTTTCATCGGTTTTTTAACTTGGCGACCATGTTCACGTTCACGTTCACGCTTGAAATGAGACATCTTATGTGCGACCACACGAACAATTCTGTATTCTTCAAATAATACTAGACTAGTCGAGTGCCGATTAACAGTGGATAAAAGAAACAGAACTTTAAAACTAAGGCATATAATTATATGTTTATGAATAATCCAAATCAGATATGGTACAGTACATAAATGACAGTGGAAAACATATTTAGAAGTTAATAAAGGAAAATAACTAGTCAAAATGAATGTTTTCTATATCGGCAAACTGATACACACCTTCCATATCTAGCTTATGCATACTATTTGATGTGCATGAGTAAAAACTAGAAGCAACTTCTTGATCAAGATCATGATCATGATCATAAGATCTTGTTTTCGGATCCCACAGCGGCACATATCCAGACGATTTTTGCTCCATTGGCACTATTTTCTGCCACAAATTAGAATCCTCAAGTGATGATTTCACATCAGACATGTCACTTTGTGTGTCTTGTTTAGGTTCTTTTTTGGCTGAAGGAGTATTGATCATGGAGTAGGATGGACGGTCCTGGTTCAATGTGATTTTTGATTCAAAACTGACTAAATTAAGGGATTCCACAGGATCTGAACCTACAATGATATGTGGAGCCCTCATTTCATTAGTGCATGTATGATGCTCAAAGTATGTGGTTTGATACAAAATGGGATCTTCCTTTATTCTTTCCACTTGTTTTGTTGCTTTGCAGCCTTCATACTTGTGAGTGCATCTATAATAGCATCTGTCAACACAAAGTGCATAAATTTAGTACTGACACAAGACTCTATAGCATAAAATAGAAAAAGTCGAGTAGAATCGAGTCGAGTCGCATACTATTTGCAAAACAATTCTTAATAGTATAGTATATTGCAATTATTAGTAATTTTGACTTGAAATATGAATATCTAAGAAATGTATTGCCGTTTACCTAAAAAAACAATTCTTGATTCGATTCAATTTTATTGTAATTTCATTCATTTGTATATCAAAAATCTATCCAAATGATTAGAAATTGTTGTTGACTTAATTATTTAATCAAATTAAGAAAGGAAATAAATATGAAATACAGAAATACATAGATATATATATTCACCTTGGATATTCTGAATTTAGAATATTTTTCTGTCCATATTTCCTCCATGCATAACCATCATCAAGTGTAGGAGAAACTGTTTTCATTGAATCTGAGGTCTTTCTGCAAAATCAAATTAAAAATACATATAAATAAATTGGATTTTTTCACATATAAAAAAAATATATTAATTTACATGAAAATTTGCATTTTCCGTACATGGAAAATAGTCAAATACTAATGTACATTAACTAGTGGCAATAATCCAATCTAACCCACACAGCAAACTCCTCCAAATTCATAAAAATAAATAGAATACCTGCCACTGAATATTTAATCTCCCTAGTTAAATATTCTTTGATGTCAAGTGACAGAAGAAAATTATAAAAAGGGAACTAAAATATTTAAATTTTGAGGGCCACATATGAACCCCAATGATGAGGGTTGTCTTTAAATATTTTCTAAGAGAAATTCAATGGAAAAAAAAATAAAAATAATAATAATAATCACCTTCTCTTGTAACAACCCCTTCGATCCTTCAACCTTGCCGGCTTCTTCTCATGACTATCCCCGGAACAGGCTGAGGCGCCACTGTCCCTGCCGTCGCCGTCACCACAGTCGATCTGGGATGTTTCTTTTGAACTTAACACAGAAAGGGTCTCAGTGAAAGATCTCAAGATTCCCGAAACCAATTCCTCAGCAGAGACAAACCCATTATTTCTCAGTGGCTTATTAAGTAAGTTTTGAAGCTGGGCTGCAAGTTCTTTGCCTTTCACTAACTCTTCTATCAATATTTTCCTTTTTGTAAGTAGGGTTTCACTCAAAATCCTCATTTTTTCAACTCACTCACTGTGTGTCGTGCGTGTAAATTTGTGAGATCTGAGTTCAAGGGTTTCCTCTTTTATTAAGAAGAAATAAGGATAAGAGAGAGAGAGAGCAGAGGAAAGTTGGAGGAAGATTGCAGGAAAGGAAACAGAAATTTACGGTACCTTTATTTGACAAAACAGTGTGATGTCACTCAGCTCTGTCATCTGATGACGTAAACACTGGTTTTTTATTTCATTCAGAAGCCCTCAACCTTTTATAAGTGTGGTAGTCGTATCTACAATCTTCAATTAGTAACAACCATATCCTTAACCTTTTAGCCCCTGTCTGGCAACAATTATCAAAATATTTTAATTTGATTAGACCATTGTAAAATTATGTGGGTCCTACTGTAGTAGCAATTTTTGACTCAAAAAATATCAAAGGGTAATTATATTACCACTACAAATTTTACTTGTTACACCACATTATAATTACACCACAATTAAAATTTATTTTCAATAAATACACCACAATAAATTTACAATTATACTCCTTATATAATAAAAACTAAAAATAAAAAAAATACTGTGGCGTAAAGAATGGATGGGCCGATAAACTTCAGGCTAAAGTAGCTGTAAGTTAATCCTTTTCTCTTACTTTTCTAACCCACACAGGATACAAGCAGTGGCGGACCCAGCACCTGGCCAGCCCCTGCGGCCGCCCGTACTAGGTTCGCCGGAAGTTTCAGACCGTTTGCCGGAGCCGAGACTGAAGAAAGATGAAGAAGAAGGAGCTGGGACGGCGTGGAGTCTAACCGAGCTGGAGCCTGGAAGTGGAAGGAGCCTGGGAGTTTATTGGGCCTTATGTTTCTTTAAAAAGTCCCAATTAATGAGCCCAAGTGCCCAACCCAATGCCACAACAAAACCAATTAACCAAAATACCAAATCCAATATCCCATAATCCCATTCTTTT